>CADDIJ020000080.1:0-63722 GCA_902809745.2 Tetradesmus lagerheimii
GAAGGCCATCACCGCCGCACCACACACAAACCATTGCCACGCAACACAGTATGCCAGGCAATAAAAGGCTGTTGTGTGAGCAGCCGATTTCTATACCGTGACGGTACCCTAGCCGTAACAGCAAAGTCCGCAAGTGCATCCCAAAAAGCACCTACTGCTGCTCTCACAGCCACTTGCTCCACCAGCTGGGGTACCCCAAGGTCACTTGACACAGCCCCCGCTGCCCTGCGGCCTTTCTCAAAAGCATGCACTGCTGCAAGACAGACCATGTCCCACACCAACCGATGGACAGCGTTATGAGGGGGGCACGCCAACCATATAGCTCGGCACGGCAGTACAGCACCTGCCGGCAACAAGTTGAACGCCCTTAGTTGACTTTCCACCTCACGCCGCACCGCCTTAGCAACAGGACATGTCCAAAAATGATGCTCCACCCCAGGCCCTGCAGCAGAACATGCTGCACACGCAGCAGTAGTCTGCATACGTTGAGCAGTAGGGAATGCGCCGCTTCCTTGTACACGTTAGCCACCCGCACCTGCCACCAACGAGACAACACCGACTGCACTGCAGGCAGGCTGACTGCCATCGACAGGGCATCCAGGGCTCTAACCCGAGTAACAAAGGCAGCATGGCGGGGCGCAATGGCATCAAGCGCAGCAAGACGTTGTAGCTTCGTGGCATCAGCAACCTGCAGATCAGCCAAACGTATGAAACCGTCTGCCCCTGGCCGCTGCCAACCCAAATCAGCACACAACTGTTCGCGCGCAATCAAAATGTCCACAGGAGAAACAGAGGATAATTGTGCAACGCTCGTACCGGCAGCTTGGGCAGCCGCCAGGTGCGCGCGTTCTGCAGTATGCCACACAGACGGCACAAACGACAGCAAATGCTGCACATGCTGCCGAGCCTGCTGCCGATCACCATACTGCGGTCTACTGCGCAGCCACGTGCCCCATATCTCGCGCTCATAAGCAGAGCGCTGAGCAGAAAGCCCTGGCAAGGCACAGACACGTTCAAGTTCTGACAACAGCAACACTGCAGAGGCATACATGCTTGTCTTGAAGAGGTTTGTTACAGGGGTTTGTTACAAATCCTGAAGAAGAGGGGTTACACGGTGTGCACAGGCAACTACGTTGCAACGAACACCCGAAAATCTGGAATGTCGCAGATGACTCAGCAAAACAGGCTGTCACTCAAGGAGACTCACCCCAGAAAGTCTCTCTGTGTGTGTAACTTGACATATGGCCTTGCAGGCAAAGCCGTCAGTCACAGCACACGCAGTGTTGATGCTAAACAAAGGTAACAAAGGACTAGTGTAAACAGTGTCAGTGACAGCAAGCTGCACTTTATGCAGTGTAGCGGGCGGGCTGAATCCACAGAACATCACCCACCAGCAGCAACACAGCCTGGCAGGAGGCGGTCTGAGGCGACAAACTAGGGAGAGAGAGCAGAGGACAAGCCAGCTGCTGCAAGGGCCGCACAACTACATTTTGCAGCAGCGACACGGCAACTCAGCACGCATTGCGACACACGAGAGAGAGAGAGAGAGAGAGGTCTGTTACAGGGGTGGGCAAGCTATCGCCCTAGAGCGAGTCACTTGCCCCTCTTTCAGCTCACATATCATGAGAACCCGATGGCAAGCCACAAGATGCAACCAAAGTAAAACTCCAGAGGCATCTTGCAGCCCCTACCTCCCCATAAACCAACAAGTACATGCAGTGCAGCATGTGCGAAGTGCAGCACGAAAAGCAGCAGGGTGCTCAAAGCACAGGGCACAAAACGCACAGGGGAAGGCAGGCATGGTCCAAACAGCAAGCGGGATGCACAATGGTGCTGCTTACCATGGGTGTTTGGCATGATTGCACCAAGGCACCGCTGTACACACCAGACTGCAGCAAGCAGGAGCACGCGGGACCGACAGGAGACATTGCATGCGGCATGCAAACTAAGGTGCTACTGCTTCTGCAACCCTCATGGCTGGCAAGCATAGCAGCACGCATTGCGACACACAGAGCTGAAAAATGGGATGCACAGAAGAAGAGGGGTTACAGGGTGTGTTCAAGCGGCTACGCCGCAACGGACACCAGCTAGAAAAAGGATGCTGCGAACAGCTCAGCTCAGACTGTCACTCAAAAGGAGGCTGAACCCCAGAAAAACAGCCCCTGTGTGAGAGGCATGACATTTGGTGTGCAAGCACAACCGTCTTTCTCATCACACGCAATGTTGGTGTATCAGAGGGTATCTGATCATGAAAGCAGTAGTCTAAGCAGTGTCAGTGACGGCAATCTATACATTTTGCAGTACAGGCGGCGGGCTGAGCTCGGGCGTCTAACACTAGCTCAAGAAAAGCAGGTCGGACTCAAGGCAGCTGATGGAATATGCAAGCAGAGGGCCGACCAGCTGCTGAGGGTGTGACATCTCTGCATTCCAGCAGTTATGCAGTGACCCACAACATCCACCCAAAAAAAGGACTGGCCGCCTCTGAAGAAGAAGAAGAGGGGTTACACGGTGTGCACAGGCAACTACGTTGCAACGAACACCCGAAAATCTGGAACGTCGCAGATGACTCAGCAAAACAGGCTGTCACTCAAGGAGACTCACCCCAGAAAGTCTCTCTGTGTGTGTAACTTGGCATATGGCCTTGCAGGCAAAGCCGTCAGTCACAGCACACGCAGTGTTGATGCTAAACAAAGGCAACAAAGGACTAGTGTAAACAGTGTCAGTGACAGCAAGCTGCACTTTATGCAGTGTAGCGGGCGGGCTGAATCCACAGAACATCACCCACCAGCAGCAACACAGCCTGGCAGGCGGCGGTCTGAGGCGACAAACTAGGGAGAGAGAGCAGAGGACAAGCCAGCTGCTGCAAGGGCCGCACAACTACATTTTGCAGCAGCGACACGGCAACTCACAGCTCCTGCAAAGCAAGACGGCTAGCTCTGGCGTGTCAGAAGTTCACAGAGAAAGCACGTACACACAGTGAGAAGAAGGCCATCACCGCCGCACCACACACAAACCATTGCCACGCAACACGGTATGCCAGGCAATAAAAGGCTGTTGTGTGAGCAGCCGATTTCTATACCGTGACGGCACCCTAGCCGTAACAGCAAAGTCCGCAAGTGCATCCCAAAAAGCACCTACTGCTGCTCTCACAGCCACTTGCTCCACCAGCTGGGGTACCCCAAGGTCACTTGACACAGCCCACGCTGCCCTGCGGCCTTTCTCAAAAGCATGCACTGCTGCAAGACAGACCATGTCCCACACCAACCGATGGACAGCGTTATGAGGGGGGCACGCCAACCATATAGCTCGGCACGGCAGTACAGCACCTGCCGGCAACAAGTTGAACGCCCTTAGTTGACTTTCCACCTCACGCCGCACCGCCATAGCAACAGGACATGTCCAAAAATGATGCTCCACCCCAGGCCCTGCAGCAGAACATGCTGCACACGCAGCAGTAGTCTGCATACGTTGAGCAGTAGGGAATGCATCCAAAGCCAAGCGCCACGCCGCTTCCTTGTACACGTTAGCCACCCGCACCTGCCACCAACGAGACAACACCGACTGCACTGCAGGCAGGCTGACTGCCATCGGCAGGGCATCCAGGGCTCTAACCCGAGTAACAAAGGCAGCATGGCGGGGCGCAATGGCATCAAGCGCAGCAAGACGTTGTAGCTTCGTGGCATCAGCAACCTGCAGATCAGCCAAACGTATAAAACCGTCTGCCCCTGGCCGCTGCCAACCCAAATCAGCACACAACTGTTCGCGCGCAATCAAAATGTCCACAGGAGAAACAGAGGATAATTGTGCAACGCTCGTACCGGCAGCTTGGGCAGCCGCCAGGTGCGCGCGTGCTGCAGTATGCCACACAGACGGCACAAACGACAGCAAATGCTGCACATGCTGCCGAGCCTGCTGCCGATCACCATACTGCGGTCTACTGCGCAGCCACGTGCCCCATATCTCGCGCTCATAAGCGGAGCGCTGAGCAGAAAGCCCTGGCAAGGCACAGACACGTTCAAGTTCTGACAACAGCAACACTGCCTGACCCAAACACTGTAGCTTAGGGAGCTCCAGCAGGCCACACGGCACCACCTGTTCCAAGCCCACCTCCACCTGACGCTGTTGATCAAACCATTGCCATGACTGTACCACTGTAAACAGAGGATTGGCCCACAGCGGCGCCTCCCAGCACAAACCATCCACGTCCAAAGGCTGGTTGCCCACATGACGCAACGGCGGCAGGGCACGCAAACCCATCGCCAAAACACGCAAAGGCGATGGCAAGCAGGCATCCGCAGGAGTCGCAGGGAAGATATGATGACGGGCACACAATGCAAGGCCCCAAGGGCTCCCAGCAGCAGCGCGTGTGAAACAATCCACAGCGCTACCCCACTGTGTCCACAACTCCCGTCCCACTGTCACCCACGGTGCAGCACCGCCCTGCAGGAGGGGGATTGCTTCACAAGCCCAGCGAGACAACAAATGATGATGAACGGGCAGAAGGCCAAACCCACCACACCTAGGATGTGCAGCCATACAGTCCCCAGGGATGCCAGGGGCACGCCTAAGATCATCCTCAGGCCCCAAGCCAGCATCAACAAGCGCTGCCGTCCATCTGCTGAGCTGTTCTGACACATTAGCTGGCAACTGCCCGGCAAACTGCGCTGCATATAGGATGGTGGACAGAGCATATGCATTAGCAGCGAAAGCCCTGCCAAACGCAGATAGCTTGGAGATGCGACTGATATTTTGCATGCGGCGACGCACTGTCTCCAGCCTGCCCTCCCAATCCACGCTGCTATTGCCACGCTCACCAAAAAACACTCCCAGAGATTTGGCGCGCTGCACAACCTGCATGCCGCCCACATTCTGCGCTGCCCCACCCGGCGCAGCTGCCGCTGCTGGCTGCCGCCCAACATGCAGCAAACGCGACTTGGATGGGTTCAACCGCTGCCCTGACGCTTCCGCAAAATCCTCCATGCAGCCAAGGAAAGTGGGGACATTCGCAAGCGACAGCAGAAACACCTCGGCATCATCCGCATACTGTGCTGCTATAAGCTGCTGACTAGCTGCAACAATACCAATGCCGCGCTGCTTCAGGAAGCACAACAACGCCTGTCCAACGAACAAATACAGCAGAGGTGCAAGGGGGCAGCCCTGACGCACCCCAGCCTCACACTTGTAGAAGGGGCTGCAGAAACCATTTGCTGTGGCGCATGTGTATGTCTCCGTCAGCAGAACTTGCATCCAGCTGACGAAACCCTGCCCTACACCCAGTGCTTGGGCCACATCATACAACAATGAGCGATCCACAGTATCGTAGGCTTTCGCAAAATCCGTGAAAACAACTACCGCCATCTGCCGCTGCTCATGCAGTAGAGCAGGTAGCATTTGCAGCAGCCTGATGCTATCGCCAATATGCCGATGCTGCAAAAATGCGGACTGCGCAGGGTGTATAACATCGCCTGCCTCTGCCAGCAGCCGGTTAGCAAGTAGCTTAGCTAAGATGCGGTAATCATAGTTGAGCAGCTGGATTGGACGATAAGCAGCAGGATCTGCTACCTCCCCACCCGGCTTCAGGACAGGCAGTATGACTCCATCCAGAAAACCGGCCGGGACGCGCTGAACCGCGCCAATTGCTGAGTATAGCGCTGCTAGCAACGGCGCCATCTGCTGCTTATAGTACCTATAGAACTCTCCAGGCACCCCATCCAGGCCCGGCGACTTGCCCGGGGCGGTGCGGGAGATGGCGACACTGACTTCCTCAACTGCCACCGCTGCTGCCCCAAGCCTGCCAGCTGCTGCAGCATCAAGGCGCTGGGAGTGCTGCGCTACCGCCTGCAGGACAGCCTGCCGTTCTGCCTGCTGCACCTGTGGCGCCACAGTGAGCGCGGCATAGCGCTGGCCGATGATACGCGACAGGCTGACACCATCTCGCACTAGGTGCCCAGTGCCAGGGGCGCGCAGACCTGCGATATATGTAGCGCCCTTGGGGGGTTTGAGTACACGGGACATGGCCGGGCCTGGTCGTTCACCTTGGTGCACCCACTGCTGGCGGCGGCGGGCACGCTGCACCGCCTCTTCCTGCTGCTGTAGCTGCGCCAGACGGCTCCTAGCTGACACCACAGACTGCAAGGCAGCAGGCATCGCTGCGTCAGCGCATGACTCCAGCTGGCTGTACGCAGCTAGCACTGCTGCCGCCGCTGCCGTACCCTGCGCTGCAGGTGCACGCGCTGTCTGGGCTTGCCGTGCAGCACGGTTTAATTCTGCAAACTTGGCTGCCAACCGGCGCTTGAAAGCCGGCCACCACTGATCGACAAGGGTCGCGGCGTCCGCAGGGGGCTGCTGTGATGCGAGCCACGTGCGCATCGCATCTCTGCACTCTGCGTCGGCCTGGAAGGACATCCGAAGCCGCCGCAGGCCAGGCCCCAGCACGCCTGGCCCACGCGGCTGCAACTGCACAACCACAGCGCTGTGATCACTGACTGCTGCACACTGATCCTCATGACGGCAGGCAACCACCTGCGGCACCAACGCATCTGAGCAGTAGATTCTGTCGATGCGGGACGCTGCAGTAGCGCGGACGTGAGTGAACGCCCTGCGCACCGGGAATGTTGCGAAAGGCTCGTCCGCAACAAGCTCTAGGCTGGCAGGAAACGCATGTGCCACACGATGGGCACGCCTCCTGCCCTGTCGTGCAGCTGACGCAGCAGCAGCCGCAGCAGCGCGGCTTCGCTGCTGCTGCAGCTGCTGCTGTTGCTGCTGCTGTCCCTGCCGCTGCTGCTGCTGTTGTCCCTGCCGCTGCTGCTGCTGCTGCTCCTGTGCAGGCTGCTGCCGCTGCTGTTGCTGCTGCTGCCTTTGTTGCCAGATCGGATGCCAGTTGTGTAAGAAGAAATATGTTACAAGGTGAAAAAACGCGACTACGTCGCTACTGTTCACCACGAAGCTAAGAAACGTGAGACCAATAGGCACTGCGGTCAATGACATGATCATTCTCAAACCAACAGCTGTGTAACGAACAACGCATCATTGCTGGTGAGGTTACAGTTGCAGGCCGCGAGGATGACTACACTCACCATGGCGCTCAATGTCCGGCGGGACGTTAAACACGTGGCGCAGTGGTGATGACGGACGAACAGTGGCCGAAAGGTTGCAGGTTCGATTCTGAGCCTAAGCAGTATGTCCCTGGACTCAGGGATACAGTCGGCGAAAGCCGAAGGAAGGATGCTGCTAATGTCCTCGCGACTCTCCGCAGGACTCCGTCGATTGCTGGCTATATACACACCGGCCCTGCTAGGTATGCAGTCCACCGTATGGGGTGATTCCCACATGCTGCCTAGGAAGGGGTGTAAGGGTCTGGGTGGTCTACCTTACACCGAAAATAGAGAGAATAATCAGTCTGCTTTCCGCCTTCCCAGTGGGTGAGGCGCGGTTGCCGATGCCGAAAGGTATGGCTTACAAGGATTGATTATTATTATTATTACCATGGCGCTCATCACTGTGACAGCGAACATCAGTCTAATCAATAGGCCATGATGACCTGAACTTGAAACGCTTGTGCAGCTGCAGTGAAGCTTGCTGAGCAGCGCTGAGTCGGCATGCCAGTCTGGGAGTCACTCCCAGTGCACGGTGCACCGCTACCGCAGCAGTGACTGCACAACGACAAAACCAACAAAGGCGGAAAGCTGAGTGCAAAGCCTGCAAAAGCTTTCGCCTTGTGCCACCAATACACGCCGCCATGATGTTGTCCAGCTGTTGTCGTATGTATGTGAGCTGGACAACATCATGGCATCATCATCATTATGTTACCCATGATGATGATGATGCCATGATGTTGTCCAGCTCACATACATACGACTCTCTGCGCATGCCATGTAGTAGGGTAGGTCCTGAGCAACAACTTATCCAAGACGCTTGCTGGCGAGCTCACAACAGCATCACCCAACAGCAGCATGCACCATGCATGAGTTTCGAAAGGACACAGCCATTTTCTACCCCTTGGCACACATCACAGCCAGCACATGATGCACGATGATGCAACTGAGTGCCTGGTGACATGGCTGCCATGTCAAAGGCACAAGCGCCAGCAGCACCAGCCGAGGCAGCAAGTCGAGAGCTGCCCGCTGCTTCACAGTGCTACTAGGACGCCGTAAACCCTGCACTCTACCGCAGCCTACTAGGATGTAGTCCAGTGACGAAACTGCAGCAGTGCTGCGCCTCATCACAAGCTGCATGCGGATCAAGTCAGCACCGCATTGTTGCCTCATGGCATCAGCGACCCTAAAATCTGCGGCTGAATCAAGCCACTGCTGGTTGCCAATAGCAGGGCTTTTTGGCACTGCCAAGCGGCTGCATCGCCTGCACAGTAAGGCAGTCCAACTACCACATAGTTGCGCTGCCCACCATCAGGCGCTAGTGCAATATCAAATACACACCGCTAAACAACTGCCTGTGCAGTGCATCCTGCGCAGCTCAGGGACACACCCACAACATGTGCCTGACCACATACTCATGTGTAGCCTCCCCATGCAACAACCCTATACGCAGCTTTACTGACAACAATCTATCACAAAGTCTGACACAATCTATCCAGTTCCCAACGGGTCCTACCCAGCAAAGATAATCACTGCGGCTTTGACAGCTCGTTTGCGCGCTGCGTTGCCGCCACCACTGCGTTGATGCATGCCGCCCTGAAGCCCGCCTTCTCCAGTTCGTGCACGCCAGCGATGGTGGTGCCGCCAGGGCTGGTGACCATGTCCTTCAGTGCACCAGGGTGCCTGCAGCAGCAGCAGCAGCAGCAGAGGGTGAGATTGCATCTTCATGCCAACAGGTGCAACCGCAAACATACTTCATGGCAGGACTAGCCCTGGCTTGTAACTGCCGCCTGTCACTGTTCTGGCTGCTGCAGTTATGTGATGTCTTACTGTAACTTCACGAGTTCGAGTGGTGACCCGAATGTCCCAAGCAATCCCTTGATGACAGTTGCACGAGACCAAAGTTGCGATGCTAGCCGCTCACCTGCCAGTCTCCAGCACCATCTTTGCGCTGCCCAGCACCGTCTGCGCAGCCAGGCCCTGGGCCACGTCACGCGGCAGACCTGCAGCAGCAGCAGCAGCAGCAGCAGAAGACATGAGTAGCTGTAGCTGGCAGAAAACGCGAATCGCAGGCATTTCGGTGGGACAAGCAGCATATACACACATGTCATAAGAGAGGCATTGCACGTTCTTCTACTGGCACCCGCCCTGTCCAGCAACATTGCTACCGAAAGTGACAAAATACAGATTTATGTTGACGGCTCACCTGCGTGCACGCCGCCGTCCGCGAGAGCCTTGATGAGCATGCAGATAGGCAAGTCTGCTGCCGCTGAGCCCCGTGACAACTGCTGGTTGCAGCTGACCTACGTGCCCTTTCAGAGTGGACACATGCAAATCAACTTCACCGCGTATCAAATGAATCACCGCGTCTGAAATGAACGCTGCAACCCAGCTGCAACCCAGCTGCAACCCAGCTGCCACACACTGACAATGACACTGACAATGACACCCCACCTACGCGAACGCCGCCGTCTGCCAGTGCCTCAATGAGCATGTAGATGTCGGCTGGGCCGCTGCCGCTGAGCCCCGTGACTGCCGCTGACTTACGTGCCCCTTCAGAGTGGACACGTGCGAATCCACCGCATGTCAAATGCATGCTGCAACCCAGCTGCCACACCCCAATGTTCAAAACGCCAGCTCACCTGTGCGCACGCCTCCGTCTGCAAGTGCCTCAATGAGCATGTAGATGTATGCCGGGCCGCTGCCGCTAAGCCCCGTGACTGCCGCCAGCAGCTTCTCATCAAGCTGGTAGATCTTGCCCACTGCGCTGAACAGCGCCACAACAGTCTCGCCGTCTTCAAACGTGGCCTGCAGGGAACAAAGGGCAGTATGTGTTGTAAGTGGATTGTTTTGCATTGGGACGCAGCTCTTGCCCTCTGCGCTGAAGAGCGCCACCACAGTCTCACCGTCCTCAAAGGTGGCCTGCAGGACGCAACGTGCAGGTTGCAATGGCAATGGTGTTTGTGTGATGTGCTCTGTGCAACAGCGTTTGCCCACGGCGCTGAACAGCGCCACCACAGTCTCGCCGTCCTCAAAGGTGGCCTGCAAACAGGTGTACATTGCAGTTGCCGTTATGGTCACTACTCTGTTTTGCTCAAGGAACAGCATTTTGCCCACTGCGCTGAACAGTGCCACCACAGTCTCACTGTCCTCAAAGGTAGCCTGCAAGAAGATAGAGCAGATTGCAATGTGCATTTTAAGTGTCTTGTTTGTTTTGCATTGGCAGATGTTGCCCACTGCGCTGAACAGCGCCAACACAGTCTCGCTGTCCTCAATGGTGGCCTGCAGACACGTGTGGGTTGCAGTTGCCGTTATGATCACTGAATTTGTTGCTCTGTTTTGCTCCCTGCAACAGCGTATGCCCACTGCGCAACGTGGAAGCAGCAGCGGTGCTGCAACTTGCTGGCGCATGCATCAACGGCTGTGTTAAGTTCAGAGCCACCACTGACTACATCTGTGCTGACTCGTCGACTGCCGAGTGATCCTAGATACAGCCTTGCGCTGCTGCGCGCACCTTGCCTCTCGGGCACATTGCTGCAGCTGTCTCACTTGTCCTACGTTGCTGCTACAACAATAGCTGCCATACATGAACCAGTGTGTAACGATAAACTGCCGAACTGGCATAACACCGCAGAGTTGCTGGACGAATGTGCCCTCAACAATGGACATGTTGCTCTGCTGTGCGCGCACCTTGCCTCCCTGGCACAATGCTGTTGCTGTATCACTTGCACTACGTTGCTTCTGTACAAACCGTTGCCATACATTAACCAGTGTGTAACGATAGACTACAGAACTGGCATAACATCAAAACATATGTGCGCACCTTGCCGCCCAGGCACATTGCTGCAGCTGTCTCCCCCACCAGGCAAGGCGTGTTAGGCATCACCCTGCACACGCGTGCAGCAGGCCCTGCTGCCTCCAGCAGCTGTGCTACAGTGATGCCTGCTGCTATGCTGATCACAAGTGTGTCTTCTTTGAGTACTGGGCGAGCCTCTGTGAGCACAGTGTGCACGTACTGCGGCTTGACTGAGACAAAGACGACGTCGCAGTTCTTGGCGACCTGTGTGCGTGGGAGATGACCAGAAGCATGTGTGGTTGTGTAAAGAGTGGCCAGAAGGCAGCAGGAGCAGCATGATGAGCAGTATGAGGAGCAATGGCGGCATCAGCAGCAGCATTTGGGTAGTTGCAGGCTTCTGGGGTACGTTGTAGTCACACAAGCACCTGCGCGAGACAGATGTGCTGTGACACATTGGCAATGCAACGTGAAGCACATGCAGTGTAAAGGTTCTGTGTCTCAGCTGCAGCAATGTCTTGCAAGATGGGCTGTCAGACAGAATGTCCACAGACAGTAGCTGCGAACGGCTGCTGCTACTGCTACTGCTGTGTGCTGTGCTGTGCTCTGCCCCACCTCAAAGTTTGTGTCATATGGCGTGCATCCCAGGCTCCTAAATAGCTCTTTCCGAGCAGGTGCTGGGTCAGAGCAGCAGATCTGCGAAGCCTGCACTACTCCTCGGTCTATTAGGCCCCTTGCAAGCGCCTCTGCCATCTGACCGGAGCCCATGAAACCGATCCTCTTGTTCAACGACATCGTGGATTCTACGATAACACTATAGCGTCTTTTGCTGGAGATGTGCGAGTAGCGGCTGTTTGCTACACGGACTCTGCAGGCTGCAGCAAATGTGCTGGTCGTTGAGTGCTTATGTATGCCGCTGCTCAGTGCTTGCATGCCCACTCGACATAAAGCAAACACACGCATGTGATGGCATGTGAGAGATGGCAATGAGGGCTCAAGCTCGAAACTGACGACAGGACGGCTGTGTCCGACTGCCCGACAGACAGATGATGAGCAACAGCTGCAGCAGGTTCCCGTGACAGGCTACTGAACTTGACCATGCGCTCCAAGGTGTTTGCTGCTGCTCACAGGTTGACGGTACCGTTTGAACGTTGAGATTGTGTCGCGAACCCTGGCTTCAAGTTGCGCCCACATCCCTGCAGGACAGCAGCATCTTGCACGGTGTAGGCACGAGATAGCTCATTCAACGTCAGCAGGCGCGCTTCAGGGCGTGTACAGCTGCGTACAAGGTGGTGTCACCAGGCTGTAGCATTGATCCCCAGTGTGATCCCAGCTGTACAACCTCTTCAGAACCTTCAAGGTATGCATCTGCAGCTGTCAGGCTTCGTAACGCCGAATGACGTCTCAATACGGGTGTAACGGCTAAGAGGTATTTGTTGCATGTGATCCAGCTGCTGGGAGTTTGGTTGGAATTTGAATAGTGGTTGCGCGTGGGAGGGCAGCCTCTAACTCTCATTGTCAGCAACTCTGTACTGCTGGCCACCAGAAAGCACTGTAGTCTAGTCTTTGCTTCCGATGCTCCTTGTAAATGCTGTGCTGCAGGCTGCAGCAGCACTGCTGCAGTTCAGTGCATGCTGAACTGCTTGAGCCTCTGCTGCATGTACACGCACATGCGACTAATTGCTTACGGCGGTATCGGCGCTTAATGGCGTTTCAAGTGGCTTAGGGTGTACCGTGCAGCTGGCAGGGAGATGTAGGGACACCAGTAACATGTCACGGGCCCTTCATAAGTGCACCGCACAGACATCTATATATATAAAGCGAGATGTTATGTTTGCACCAAGTGACAGTGTCACGAATGAGCTCGCAGCAGAAGGCTCCGTTGAGAAAACCGACCGCAGATATGAAATCTGTGATATCGATTACCCCTACGTACGCTTTTTCACAGCCTCATACGCGGCGTGCGACCTAACCGCCCTTTTGCTCAACAACGATGCTTAGCAGGTGCTGGCAGACAGCCCTTCAGGGGCTGCTGCTGCTCCTGCCAGTGCCTGCGATGGATCAGCAGCCAGATCAGCAGCCGTTTATGTCCCCTGGCAGCGCTGAGGACTTGGACAGCCAGAGGGAAGCAGCCAGGGAAAGGACTCCAGCTTTGGCTGAGGAGGAGGGTAGGTGCCACATACCCCACTTACACAGCAGCAGATCGCAGCAGAACATCGTTCTCTGGATTTGACTTCAACATCACATTATATATTGATCAACTCCTGGCACCATTGCAGCAGGGGAAGTTGCTTGCAGCACTGCACCCTCTCGCTCCCCTGCTCGATGTCTTCACATGCTCATGTAATGACCGGCCGTGACCTGATGTCCGTTTGTTGTTTGGGTATTGCTTTGTTTGTAGGGGCCCTGGCTTCGCCTGATCGTGGCAGGGAGGAGGAGCCAGCCAGGCCAGCTGCGATGCAGGACAGGTTCCGCAGTGCTTGGCAGCAAGCAGTGGACGTGTGTCGGCGGCAGCAGCGCCAACAGCCTTCCCATAATTCTGGCATGCAGAATCAGCAGCATGACGGTGCAGGGCCAAGCAGCAGGGCAGCTGCTGGTGGTCAACAGCCTCAACCACCCTTCCAGGCAGCACCCATCACGGCTCAGCAGCAGGGTGCGATGGCAGATGTCGTACCTCCAGGTGGCTTTTTGCGGCTCCTACTCAGCCAGGGTTCTTCCCAGGGGAGTCAGCCTGCCACGTCTCAGCCAGCAGTGTCGCAGCCTGCAGCAGCACCTGCAGGTACTTCACAGCCAGCCGCAGCTCCAAATGCCTGGCGCAACGTGGATTTGTCAGCTGCTTACAATGCGGCTTACGCACAAGGCCTTGCAGATCGTTTGCGCCAGCAGCAACTGCTGCTGCTGCTGAAACAGCATCTGCTGCTGCATCTGATGACGGTGATATGCCCTTCACACTGAAGAGGAGGCAGTTTCCTGTGCGCCCTGCCTTTGCCATGACCATCAACAAGTCGCAAGGACAAACAATGAAGTCTGTTGGTGTGTACCTGCCTAACAGTGTGTTCACACATGGTCAATTGTATGTGGCATTATCACGTGTGGGGTCTCCCGGGGCGGTGAAGTTGTTGGTTGTGAATGGCTGGAGGCATGCACATGATGGTATTCCTGCAGGTGTGCCAGGGTTCTCCCCAGGGGAGTCAGCCTGCCCCGACATCTGATGACGGTGATATGCCCTTCACACTGAAGAGGAAGCAGTTGCCTGTGCGCCCTGCCTTTGCCATGACCATCAACAAGTTGCAAGGACAAACACTGAAGTCGGTGGGTGTGTACCTGCCTAACAGTGTGTTCACACATGGTCAATTGTATGTGGCATTTTCACGTGTGGGGTCTCCCGGGGCGGTGAAGGTGCTGGTTGTGAATGGCTGGAGGCATGCACGTGATGGTATTCCTGCAGGTGTGTACACAAAGAATGTTGTGTACCGGGAGGTGTTCTGAGTGAACAGGGCTCAGCTGTCTTGCCAACACTCACACGTTGCCACCAACGGCTGGGTGTCGCATTCATAGGGTGTGTAATCACGTACAAAAAGTGAGCAGTGGCCCTTGAGTAATGGTAATGGCAACTCCATGGTCTATGCACCAAAGATTAACAAAGGTACCCGCGTGACGCGGGTACTGGGTCCAGCTAGTTGTCATGAAGAGCACAGGGAATGGCAATGGTGAGTGGTGCATGTACGCTATGGTTGCACCATGAGCGAGCGCGTTCCTATACCGCTGCCGGTGGTCGTCCCTAGCTGTGTCACTTACCTCTGCGTTCTGGCAACAGAAACTACGCCGGACCTGTACTCCCTAGAAGGTGTTTTTTCTCATGTGGAAGCTATACTTGAGCTCTGTCCGCATGCACGCGTTTCTCCAGGCTGCACCTCGCTGTCCGAAGCACAGCAGCACATCGGGCGTGCACTCAACACCCATGGCATCATGGAACCTCTATTCAGGGCCTTAGCACGCGCTCTAACGGTTTACACAGATGAACTTGACCAGATGTCATGCAGCCAGGCAGCTGTGCACCCGGATGTGCTGAACACTATCACCATGCTGTCTGAAGCACTAGTGGGTGCCATCACAGCATGGGTAGCTGCCAGAACAGCAGCAAGCACGCATGCTTGTAGCAGCACAGAAGGTCACTCAATCAGGTAAGGTTGTCACGACTCCGAGTGCGTTCGGAACGCGTTGGCACACTGATTGTACAACATCGCCACCTTCAGTGCCCCGTCACCGCCTTATTCAGCTACACTAACTCACAAGTCCCTGATCATCTGCAACAGTGATCATTGCTCAGTTGGAGAGCCCACACTGCTGCCTTGTGAATCTCATACCGCACAGTTTCAAACGTGCTTTGTGTGTTAGCACTAGCCAGCACTTGCTGCAACCCTGCCTCAATGCCCTACCTTGTCTTGTAGGCCTGCTGCACTCACTTGCAAGAGCCGCCAGCAGAACAGCAGACAAGCTGCAGCAGCTGAGAGCAGCATCACCAGCAGCAGAAGTGGCAGGCACACCCAGCACACCCAGTGCAAGCAGCAGCCGGGCTTCAGTCAGCGCAGATGTGGCATGCAGCAGCAGCAGCAGCTGGGCTTCAGTCAGCGCAGACGTGGCATGCAGCAGCAGCAGCAGCAGCTGGGCTTCAGTCAGCGCAGACGTGGCATGCAGCAGCAGCAGCAGCCGGGCTTCAGTTACCGCTGACGTGGCATGCAGCAGCAGCAGGAGCCGGGCTTCGATCAGCGCGGACGTGGCATGGCATTTTGGGCTGGCGCTGCTGGCCGTGCTTGACAACCTGCTTGTGAGCTGGCCAGGCAGGGTGATGAGCGGCTCCACCCTGGCTGCTTGCGTCGCGCCTGTTGTCAGGTTGACGTGGCAGCTCCTGCAGCATAAAGGCCACTCCAGCAGCAGCGGCAGCAGCAGCAGCAGCAGTGGCCTTGAAGGGGGCAGCATTGTCATCAACCCTGCCAGCAACAGCAGCAGCAGCAGCACAGCCCCTGCCAGCAGCAACAGCAGTGCCGATGCAAGCAGCAGCAGCAGCAACGGCAGCAGCAGCAGCAGCAGCAGCACTGGCCAAGAGCTCGTGGCGATGACCCCACGTACCTGCCAGCTGGTTACGCCAGTGCTGTTGGCTGCGTGTATATCGCTGGCAGCAGGCTAGTCTCGAAGCTCTCTGCTGAAGTGAGCAGGTTGGCAGAGCAAGATTAGCAGCTCACTCGAATGCCAGCTCAAGAGCAGCAGCTGCTCGCATCACCTGAGCTGCAACTTGTGCTGGCGACGAGGCTGGCAATAGCTGGGGCCGCGCTACAGCAGCAGCACGCTGCCTGGATGCATGCCAGCGATCACGAGCAGCAGCAGCTGCTGCAGGCGGCAGCAGTGCACAGTCAGCAGATGCTGCAGGTGCTTGGCGTGACACACCTGCCACTCATAGATGGCTTCAAAGGTTCCACAGGTTCAGACGCCATGGACGAGCTTGCAATCTACCCGTTGTTTTTCGACAGCGTACGTGCTTGGGAGCAGCTTGCTGTGCTGCCCCATCAGCAGCAGCAGCAGCTATCCACCAGCAGCCAAGACAGCAGTAGCGCGCAGGAGCAGCAGCAGCAGCATGCTGCGTTGCTGGCCAGAGTACATGGTCCGCTGCTGGCTGTGGTCGTTGACATGCTGCTGCTGCTACGCAATGAGCCTGATTGGTACCAGGCGGTGCGCGCTGTGCTGGCAATGCTGACGTGTACTGTGCGGGACGCCACCCCAATGTTACCCCTCAGACGTATCGCTGAAGTGCTGCTGCCGCCATTGCTGGTGCACTTTGGGCCAGCATTGCTGCAGGCACCAGCAGCAGCACCAGCAGCAGCACCAGCAGCAGCACCAGCAGCAGCACCAGCAGCAGCAGCACCAGCACCAGCACCAGCACCAACAGCCGCACCACCACCACCAGCAGCAGCAGCAGCAGCAGAGGCTGACGTTGAGCAGGCAGGTGACAATGCCGCAGTTGATTACGAACTATCACCTCTGGAGAAGTCACAGTGCCTGCTGTGCAGGTTGATTCTTGAAGGTGAGCAGTCACCAGTGTACTGCTGCACGCTGCAGCAGCGCAACATAAGCATGGCTATTCGATCCGTAACGTTCCTAGTTATGACGCACCGCCACCTGCCACAGCTGCACCAGTTGAACACATCAGTGTGTCCAACAGTCGTGCGGGGAAGACCAGTCCACTCAACAGGCACAATACCCACAGGAGGCCAACTCATCCCTACCTGAATTGTAGGCATAAGAGCTGCGTGCAAAAAACAAATGCCAGGTTGCGGTTGGTGTTCGAGGTGCATCTGCAGCGAGTGCGAGCTGTGCTGCATCCTGCGGCTGCTTCAAGCAGCAAGCTGCACACGTGCAAGTGTGTGCAGCGCATTGTTCCCCAAAGCAGGTGGAAAGGGATGAACAAGCATATGCTAATACTCACTCTGTCTGAGGAAGTATGCACTGCTGCTGTCCGCTCTATGCAGTCGAGTCCCACACTACACTAAAACGCCTGGTTGGAGCAGCACTGCGTGAGGGCCCTGCTGCTGCTTGCCAGACACTAGAAGCTGCACTGCGAATCGGACAACGCCTCAGCCCCGAATCAAGCCTCACGATCACAACTGCCCTGGCAGCAGCACTTGGCAGCCAGGCACCAGCTGCTGGCAGCAGCAGCAGCAGCTGCCAATCTTCGCCTGCAGCAGCTGGCGGCTGCCGCCGCGAGCTGTTCAGTCTGGTTGTAACCATGCAGAAAGCAGCTGCTGCTCAAATGGACAATCCGCTGAGTTTGGCAGTTGCAGCTGCTTGTGTGAAGTTGTGTGGGGAGCTGCAGGCGTTGGGTGACCCACTGCAGATGCTGCTGCAGGCTCGTAGCTTGGTGCTGCTGGGGCAGCTGAGGCAGCAGCTGCATGACAACCAGCAGCAGCAGCAACAGCCTGATCAAGGACAGGACAACGAGCAGCAGCAGCAGCAGCAGGCAAGACTCTATGCTGCTTACAGCAGTATCAGCTCAGAGGTCCTTCAGGACTGGCATGCTCAGACAGTATCAGCGCTACAGTTGCTCACTGCCACGCTGCCTGTCAGGCTGCTAAACGTTCAGCTGCCAGGGGAGCCTAATGCTGCTGCTGCTGCTGCTACAGCCCTGCAGCAGCTGCAGCAGCAGTGTGAGCAGCTTGGGGCCGCGCTGCTGCCTGGGCAGGTGCAGGGGATCACGGATGATGATGGGCTAGTGTGTCAGCAGGATCTGCAGGAGAGGGCTAACAACACTCAAACAGAGCCTGCTGGGCTGCAGCTCCAGCAGCAGCAGCAGCAGCAGCAGCAGCAGCAGCAGCAGCAGCAGCAGCAGCAGCAAGAGGTACTTGAGGGTGAAGTTTCAGCAGGTGGCTCAGAGTCAGCTAGCAGCAACGAACAGAGAAAGGATCTACACGCATTCCATCAAAAGTTCACGCACATGATCAACAAAGAGGCTGGCCAGCAGATGCAGCGCTTGGGGGTGGCACTAGCTGCGCAGTTGCCAACCACTTTGTGCTGCTGCAACCCTGCCTGCACCAACTTGTGCATGCCGAGTGAGCAGCAGCTGGTGGGCGGCATTTCCTGCGTGTGCAGCCCACCAGCTCGCTTGTGCAGCAGCGCCTGCCTGCAGCAGTGCTGGACACGGGAGCAGCACAAGCCGGTGTGCAAGCGCATTGCGGCAGCAGTAGCGCAGCATCAGCAGCAGCAGCAGCAGCTTGTGACAGCAATGGCACAGTAGGCGCATGGAGCTGGGGGGGCAACCTTTGATGTGGTTTGGCGTGTTGCAGTGGCTGGCACGTTCTTGCCAGTTGATCCTATACAGAAAGTTCAGCGCTGGGGCTCGCTGCATCTGCTGTTGCAGGCATGATATGTGCCAGTGCAGTTAGTGGAGCGCGCATTTGCATTGGCCACTGGCACCTGCCATGCAGTACAATTCAAGTTGGTTGCATGGCTTATGTTGCATCTGCTGGCAATCGCGCCAGTGTCAATCGGGCTTCATGACGCGTGACCAATTATTTTTTGGTTTGGACAGCCGACGCAAGCATCGAATGGCTTCGGAGTGACTGTAGCTGCCTGCAGGTGCGAAGGTCAAAGGCTTGACTTGCAGCTGCCCCAAAACCTTGGCCTTCAGCGCTTTCAAGAACTGCCTTGCGGAGGCTACGAGACAAAAATAATTCCATAATTTGCAAGTTTTTCTAGCCATGCAGGACGCAGGTGTCCACATCGCCAGGTCTCGAAGCGGCTGCGTGCAGAAAAGTGACGATCCTGCGACTCACTGCTCAGTGCGCTGTTCGCACAACATGATCACACATCAGAACCCCTTGGCACACGTTCAATTGTTCAACTTTGGCTGAGAAAATTTACACAACTGCACACACTCCATGCCCGACATCTGTGCTATGATGTGCAGCATAGACCGTCTACGTACACTAATAGCTCGTGGAGCTGCAAACATAGTTCCGGCGACCCTGCTGACTCTATAGAGTGTGTCACCTGATCCAGGCTGCGAGCCTCGTACAGACAGCAGCATAGCAAGGCAGCATCGCAATGTCTGCGCCTGGAAATACTCCGACGACATCGCTAGGCCTCGTGATCGAGCCAGCGGGGCAGCTGCAGACGCTATGGGTGACTACATTTGTAGTTGCCAACATCTTTGCTGGTTTCTGGCTGGTGAGGGCCTTCATCGCTGCCCTGCCGAGCATAGCGTATCGCTTGAACAAGGTGTCATCGGCAATCAAGCTGCATATATCTAAAGGCGGCAGCCGTGGCGCCAGCAGATGCAGCAGCTCCAGCAGCCTGCCTGTGCAGAGCCAAGACTCCTTGGGCAGAGATTCTGAAGATGTCAAGAAGCAGCAGAAGCAGATGCAGCCAGTGGTCTTCGAGTGGCGCAACATGGGCTGCACTGTGGACACTGCTAGCGGCAGCAGGGCGATCCTGCAGGTGGGTGCGTGCTGTACAACCGCAGGGCAGTACTGTCTGCTGTACACTACCATGCTGTGCAGCATCTCCAGCCAGAGACTTGAGTAGTGCAGCAGGAGGCGCAGGACATGGTCTGCGTTGCGTATCACATCACCCATAACGTTTTAATAATGCCACTTGTCAGACATGCTGTCATCTTTCTCATGTCTCCTGCAAGCAGGGAGCTTCGGGCTGCGCGCCTGTGCTGCGAACGACACTCATTTGCTGCATCAATGCATTCCCACATCTTACGCTTGCCACTTTTTTACTGCTGTCTCATCTGTCTCCTCTGTAACTTGCGTTGAATGTTTCCTGCAAGCAGGGCGTGTGGGGCTGTGCCCGCCCCCGGCAGCTGCACGGCCTGCTGGGCCCCTCCGGAGCAGGAAAGTCAACACTGCTGGACCTGTTGACCATGCGCCTGCACAACGAGAACTGCACGGGGCAGCTGCACATCAACGGGGCGCCCATCACGCAGCAGCAGCTGGCCAACAACAGCGTGTATGTGCCTCAGGTAGGGCTGAAGATGATGGTGGTGGGTGTGGCGGGTGATGCTGCATAGCTTGTGGTTCTAAAGAAGACTTGTTCGTCTGCAGCAGCATCTGTTCTGTTGGCAGATGCTGGAAATGCAGCAGCAGCAGATGGCCAACAGCAGCGTGTATGCGCCTCAGGTGTGGACGCATGTGGCAAGTGATGCTGCATCGGTTGTGTTCAATAGAAAAATAGGTCATCTGCAGCAGCATCTGTTTTGTTGTTGTCACATGCTGGAGATGCAGCAGCAGCAGCTGGCCTACAGCAGCATGTTCATGCCTCAGGTACAGCTGCAAATGATGGCGGTACTGCTGCTGATGCATGTTTGCGTTGGCTTTTAAGGTTCTGCTGTGGCTGGCACACGTCGGCAATGCAGGACAGCAGCAGAAGCAGTAGTAGTTGTGAGCAATGTTGCAGCTCAGTGTTCCTCACTCTGCAACTGTGCCTCATGTCACACAACAACGTTCATTGTGCCCCGCACCCTGCTGCTACTCTTCCGTGTAACTGCTGCTGCTGCTGCTGCTGCTGCTGTGCTGCCTGCAGTTTGACAGTCTGGTGCCTGTCATGACAGCGCGCGAGTCGGTTGAGTTTGCTGCAGCGGTGCGGCTGCCGCGCGGCACTACGCGTGCTGTGCAGAGGGCGCGCGTGGACCTGGTGCTGCAGCTGATGGGGCTGGCTGAGCAGCAGGACATGCTGGTGAGGCCATGTGGTGGCTGCTGTTGGTAAACAAATCGATGCGTATAGGTGGTGCTAGTCACGACATGTGGTGGGCTGATGGTGTGTATACTGATGGGGCTGGCAGAGCAGCAGGACACGCTGGAAACAGCATACACATGTACTCAGCTACATCATTTGCCTTGGCTTCTTGTGCACGTTGATTGCTTCCGTGAGTATGCGGAACACAGCAGCATGGCGGTTGTCATGCCAGCAGCAGCTTCATTAGGCGCGTGCAAGGGCTGTGCGTGTGCCTGCATGCACAATTCATCTGCTCACCCGGATGTGCCACTCGCAGCAGGCGTGGCCAATGGTCAGGTTCGACTGCTGCAAACTGCAGCTCATCTTGCTAACACTACGTTTGCCTGCTGCCGCTTTATGCAGACGCATACTTATCCTCTTAGTTGATTCGGAGTATGCTTACCTCCTGTTGCTTGCTTGCAGGTTGGCGGGCCCCTGCCAGGCGGCCTAGTGCTGCCAGGCATGTCAGGCAGCGAGCGCAAGCAGCTGCACATCACGTGTGGTGTAGTGGCCGGCGCCAGCCTCGTGTTTCTGGATGAGCCCACCACTGGGCTTGACAGCTGCTCAGCGCTGAACATCATGCTGTTTCTGAAGGGCATGGCAACGCAGCAGGGTGCGACGCTGCTGGCGTCGGTGCATCAGCCGCGCTCTGTCATCTGGAGCCAGCTTGATCAGGTGGGGAACTGCCTAAGGCAGAAAGGAGGACAATTTGAAGATGCCCTGCAGAAAATGGTGACGAAATTTGACGAGGAAGGCCGAAGAGAGTATGTTCGTACCAATTGGCGCACGCAGTGTAATAGCTCATGACCAGTCAACCACACGTGTATGTATGGCTGACTTTGCATGTGTGCTGTTGCTGCTCGGCTCTGCAGGTCACACTTCTGGCCAGCGGCCGCCTCATGTACACAGGCCCCACTGAAGAGCTGGTGCCGTGGTTTAACAGCCTGGGGTACCCCTACAACCCTGAGGTTCAGGGCACAACACCCGACTGGGCCCTGGACCTCGTGTCACTAGGGTTTGACAAGGCAGCACAGCCGCTGCCACATCAGCAGATGCGCAAGGACTCCTTGCAAGAAAGCTTGCAGGAAAGTATGCAGAAGCTTCCTGCAGTGCCCAGGAAGCTCAGCAAGGGCTCTGCTGGCGGCTTGCCAAGCTGCAAGAGCGGCAGCGGCGGTTTTGCAGCAGCAGCAGCAGCAGCAGTAGTAGCATCTGCGGGATCCCCTGCAGGGTTTGACGAAGCAGCAACCGAACACAGTTTGCAGGATGGCTGTAGCTTGTATGGTAGCTGCAGCAGCGGCAGCTGCAACACAATCCCAGCAGTGTGTCACACAGATGAAGATCTGCAGCTCATGACAACTAAGGAGCAGCTGGAGTATGCTGCAGTGGCGTTCAAAGAGCACCTGCAGCAGAGACAGCCAGAGCTGTTTGGAGCAGCAGCTGCAGCTGCAGCAGCAGCCAGCAGGGACCCACATCTGGCAGTAGCACCAGGAGCAGAGGTGGCTGGTGATGCAGCAGCAGCAACGGCAGCAGCAGGGGCGCCAGGTGCCAGCTCTTGGGCCAAGTACAAGGCATTGCTGTGGAGGGAGGTGCTTGTCATGACGAGGTACGTGCTGCCAACAGCTGATCTACTCTGCGCGTCTTCTCTGAATTGTCGGCATGCTGCAGCTCTTACTGCAGGCTGCGCTTGGTGGGCTCTTGAACGGGGTTCCAACTCCTGGTTGAGTGGAGCATGTAATATGATGTAATGAACTGTCATGTCATGCCATGCATGCATGTTGCAAGCAGAGTCAGCAGCCAAGGTCAAGTTGGATGCTGTGCACTCACCATCGGCTGGTGCTTATGCTGCTGTTTCGCTCTTGTGCTTTGCAGGAACCCTCTGGACGTGGGCGGGCACATGCTTGTGTTCACCTACCTGGGGCTGCTGAGCTAGCAATCAACTAGAAATCTTGTGGTGAGATGTTCTGTGCTTACTGTTGACTGGTGCTGTTGCCGCTGAGTCGCTCTTGTGCTTTGCAGGAACCCCCTTGATGTTGGCGGGCGCATGCTTGTGTTCACCCACTTGGGGCTCACCATTGGCTGGTGCTATTGCTGCTGTCATCTGCACTTTGCAGGAACCCCCTTGATGTGGGCGGGCGCATGCTTGTGTTCACCCACTTGGGGCTAGTTAGATGTTGAGCGCTGCGCTGCGCTGTTCGTCACCATCGGCTGCTGCTGTTTGTCTTTGACGCTTTGCAGAAACCCTCTAGACGTGGGCGGGCGCATGCTTGTGTTCACCTACCTAGGGCTGCTGTGGGGGCTGGTCTGCTTCGACCTGCCAGCAGACGCGTCTGGCATCTTCGCACGCAGCATGGTGAGCACTGCAGCATTGCAACATGCCGTGTGGCATTGATTGTGTTTGCGCTGTGTAGCTCGCCTGCTTCACTGCGCCATGGTGAGTACTGCAGCATTGCAACCTGCTGTGCGGCATAGATAATGCAGCTGCGCTGCTTTGTTGTTTTGAAGGCTTGTGCATTCCGGGGTCTTGCATGGTACTGCCCTTGTCTCAAAGCATGGTGAGGGACGAGCTGCATCCTGTGAGTTGTTGCAACACATGACCTGCCAGCAGCTGCGTCAGGCATCTACGCACGCAGCATGTTGAGTGGCAAGAGCTGCAGCATTGGAGGTGATATGCAAGTTGGGTACGGCTGCACCTGGCTGCGCCTGAATGCTGCAAGCTTTGCGCATGCTTGGCCTGGGGCCAGTGTACTGTTGTTGTTTAACCTGCCAGCAGACGCGTCAGGCATCTACGCACGCAGCATGGTGAGCAACGCAGCATTGCAACCTGCCGTGTGGCATTGGTTGCATTTACACTGTGTACCTCGCCTGCTTCACTGCGCGTTTGACCTGCTTGTTGCGTACGTCTCCATGGCTCTCTTCTCAGCCAACGAGGGCCTCTTTCAGTACTGCAGCATTGCAACCTGCTGTATGGCAGTTATGCAGCTGCGCTTCTTTGTGTTGGAGGCTTGTGCATGCCAGGGTCTTGCATGGTACTGCCCCTGTCTCGAAGCATGGTGAGGGACGAGCTGCATCACCTGTGACTTGTTGCAACACATGACCTGCCAGCAGACGCGTCAGACATCTACGCACGCAGCATGGTGAATTGCGAGAGCTGCAGCAGGAGATATGCCATGCACGTTGGCTGCAACACATAGGTGTTTGCTCCTCACTTGCCGCTGTGCAGGTCGCGTACGTCACTGTGGCCTTCTATCTGTTCTCAGCTTTCAAGCAGCCACTTCCCTCCATCCTAATCCCATTTGTGTCTGCTCTTGTGTTTTGTGTTTGTTTTTGCAGGTTGCGTACGTCACTGTGGCGTTCTACCTGCTGATGCCCTACGTTTCCATGTCTCTCTTCTCAGCCGACAAAGGCCTCTTTGCAGAAGACTAACCGTTCCTCACCTGTACTGTCCTTTGCAGGTTGTGTATGTCACTGTGGCTTTTCACCTGCTGATGCCGCACATCTACCTGCCACTCTACGCCCTTCGTACTTTTCAGCAGCTGCAAACCATGTGTCTGCTACTTTACTTGCCGCTGTGCAGGTTGCGTACGTCACTGTGGCATTCTACCTGCTGATGCCCTACGTCTCCATGTCTCACTTCTCATCTTTCAAGCTGCCTCTTTGCTCACTGTGTCTGTTCTTGCGTTTTGATCTTGCAGGTTGCGTACGTCACTGTGGCCTTCTACCTGCTGATGCCGTACGTCTCCATGTCACTCTTCTCAGCCTTCAAGCAGTCACTGAATCTTAAACCTGAGTTTTCTCCGCTCCTGTGTTTTGTTCCTGCAGGTCGCATACATCACTGTGGCGTTCTACCTGCTGATGCCCTACGTCTCCATGTCTCTCTTCTCAGCCGACAAAGGCCTCTTTGCAGAAGATGTGGCAGGCCGGCTGTACCACCCGCTGCAGTACTATGCAGCAAAGCTCAGCCTGTCGCTGCCGTTCAACGGAGCGCTTGCAATCGTGTTCCAGCTGATCTTTTATGGCATGGCTGGGATGCGGCATGGCGCGGGAGTGATGGTGCAAAGTACGGTCATCAGCTTGCTGTCCGGCCTGATTGGCATGCAGGTAGGTTGATTTTTATGTTGGGTTTGCTTTGAGAAGTGTTGTGCGGGGTTCGTAGGGAGCCGTGTGCTTGGTTGCAGTCTGTTGACGGCTGTTCAGCATGCATTGGTGGCGTGTGGTAGGCAGCTAGCTTGAACTTATTCCAGGTGGTATTCTTTGGCATGGCTGGTATAAGGCATGGCGCGGGAGTGATGGTGCAAAGCACGGTCATCAGCCTGCTGTCTGGCTTGATTGGCATGCAGGTAGGTTGCTGTTGGGTTGCCGATGTTGTGAGTTATGTTGTGCGTGTTTCTGGTGAGCCGCGTGCTTGGTTGCAGTCTGTTGTTTGCTGTGTAGCATGCATTGGTGGCGTTTGGTAGGCAGCTAGCTTGAACGTCATCCAGCTGATCTGTTATGGCATGGCTGGCATGAGGCATGGCGCGCGGGTGATGGTGCAGAGCACAGTCATCAGCCTGCTGTCCGGCCTGATAGGCATGCAGGTAGGTTGCCTTTTTTACGTTGGGTTTGCTGTTGTAGTGAGATGCGTTGTGCGGGTTTGTAATGAGCTGCGTGCTTGGTTGCAATTTGTTGTTTGGTGTTTAGCATGCATTGGTGGCAGTTCCAAGGCAGCTAGCTTGAACATATCGAAGTGCGTCAGCACCATGCAGCATCTTGAACAGTCATCAACGCCTACAACACATCTTCACACACCCGCACACAGTTCTCCTCGCGCTGCCGTTGTGGATGCCCACACAGCACATGACTGCTACATCACCAACCAACTTGCTTCTTTCTTGCTGCTGCTGTTGCTGCTGCTGCAGGCTGTCTACTGCTGCGCCGTCCTCGCCAGCAGCCAAGACCTGGCTTTCGTGCTCGCCATCGCATGGACCTGCCCCAACATGTTTGTGACAAGCTTCATGCAGCCGCTGCAGAACTACAGCCTGGGCTGGGGCATGAGCTGGATGCGATACATCAGCCCCGCTGGCTTTGCGTGGCAGGCGCTGCTGCAGCTGGAGCTGTCGGGGCGCGGCTTTGACTGCTCCAAGGGTGCAGGACTGCGCGCGCTTGGCCTGGTGGAAGGTGCGTGCTTTGAGGTTTGGCTGTAGGGGCTTTGCTTGAGGCACTACCTAGAAGGGGGGATTGGCAGTAGTTTCGCCCAGGGATGGGCTGTGCGTGCCGAGCACCAGGGCAAAGTGTTCAGCATGCTCGCGTGGTCATGTCAGCATGGCAGGCGCTGCTGCAGCTGGAGCTGTCGGGGGCGGCTTTGACTGCAGCAAGGGGGCAGGACTGCGGGCACTTGGCCTGGTGGAAGGTGCGTGCAGATTTCATATTCTTATGGGTTTGGCGGTAGGGGCATTACGTGTGGTGGGGGGACATTGACTGTGGTCTTGCACAGATATGGGCTCTGCGGGTTGAGCGCCAGAGCATACTGCGTAGCATGCTCGCGTTCTGTGAATGTGGCAGGCGCTGCTGCAGCTGGAGCTGTCGGGGCGCGGCTTTGACTGCAGCAAGGGGGCAGGACTGCGGGCGCTTGGCCTGGTGGAAGGTGCGTGCAGCTGCTATGTTCACAGGAAGGGTGGAATGTTGCCGTACATACATTTCTTGCATTGCACAGGCTGTGAAATCCAGCACCGCTGCCAGGCTTCTTGCAACACCATCAGTGTGCTGACGCATCACAAGCTGCTGGTAGCTGTACACCATCCTGCTGCTGCCGTCTTGCTGCTGGTGCTTGCCTTTGCACGCTGATCTCATTTCAAATGTCTGGCAGACACTGGAGTGCTGCGCATGATCAAGAACGGTGTATGCCGGCGCGGCCTCATCTCACATTTGCTGCTTCCTCTGCCGTCCACATTGCTGCAGATCTCATCCCAGACACCGGCACGTTGCGCTTGATCAAGCAGGGCCTGTCCCGGCTGGGCCCCAACTGCATTGCCAGCGGTGATGCCGTTATTGCAATGAACATGCAGCCGGTGCCATATGCGGCATCCGTGTTCATTCTGTTGGGCTACTTTGCATTGCTGCTGGCCTTGACATACTTTGGCATCTGGCGCATCAGCAAGCGCAAGTCTTAGAGGCCCTCCACCCTGGGGGTGTGAGGTCACAGCCGGCAGCTGTTCAGTTCCATTTCATGCAATGTGCTGCTGGGCCTGACATACTTTGGCATATGGCCCATCAGCAAGCGGAAGGCTTAGAGGGGTGTTGTATTAGGGGCTAGGGGTCACAGGAAGGCAGCAGTTTGGTATGTTTGTATACTTTGAGCAGCTAGGCTGGACGTACACTGGCATCTGTGTAACAGCTGGAGAAAGGCTTTTAGATGAGTTAGGACACGGGTATGCAGCAGTTTCTTATGGTCTGCTTGGTGCTACTGGGGTGGCGTATATCAAACATGGCGCATCAGCACCAGAAAGGCTGAGATTTGCGGCGCGGGCGGCTCTGGAGCACTAGCCATGTAGCGGTTGTTAGGCTGGCATTGTGTCTATCAACAGCAGCACAGCTAAGAGTGGGATCGTGTGCCGCATTCTCAAGTGGCCCATGTTCCGATCATCTTTTGGACATTCCCTGTATGACTGGCAACGTCATGCGCAGCTGCTCCGTATCACCAACACTGCTGGTGTACTGCACAGATAGATGTGCGCAGAAGCTCTCCAGGGAGCTTACAAAATCAGGAGAATCATGAAGAAAGAAGTTACGCCTGCTGCAGCATCACTAAGCTGCACCCAGTCCTGTGTGCGTTGTTGTCGGACAATCTTTCTGTACATGCATCACTGTCTTGCTGCAAAGGGCAAGCTTGCATAGAGGCAGCTGCTTTTGTGCATGTTGTGGTGTGCAATCTGGGTTGTTTGCTGGTGAAGTCTGTGGCATAGCAACTACAGCACAACAGAGCTCGCTGGAGCTGTACGTGGATGTGTACAGATGCATCAGTTCGTCAACTGGGTTGCTGTGGATCAGCATGGCGTTGCTAACAGGCGATTGTGTGTGCATTGTGCTTTGTGGCATTGGGGTGTATGGTAGCTAGCTGGAGCTGTACGTGGCATGGTGCCAAGCCAGGCTAGCTTCCGTGGCGCCGCGCATGGTAAAGCACATGCGACACATATACACAGGCAGAGCGCAGGACATGTTCTGCTTCGCATGCTTGTGTTTTGACTTGACAGGCCGCGCAAAAGCTGTATTTTGCATGAGAGCTGCTTGCAAGCTCTTGCAGCTGCTTGCAATTGAGACAAACAAGGCGTGTCACTATGGCATACTTCAGCAGCTGGGCAACACAGCATTGCTGCTGTGTACGTACTGCGCGGCGTGTGATTGAGCATCTGCTATGTTACTTTGTGTAGTGTTGCAGTTGACGGGTTGACAGCTGCTGTGTTGTGCTGTTGGGTTGGGCTGGATTCATGCACTGTATTCATAGCGTGTGCGTTTGTTGTGGCTCCTGAGCTTGCTACGCAGTATGACGCATGTGTGTTAGATAACATATATGCTGGCCATGTCATCATTATATGCTACCGTCACGGTATATCACGGTATGCACGGTGTATCAGATATGTTGCTGCCAAAGTAGAGGTTGTCTCCAGCCAAAGTGTCCGCTGTTTCCGACAGTGCTTAAATGTTATGCTGTGTAGATGTGCAGGTGGACTCGTGCAGCTGAAACGCTGTGTTGCAGGCTTTCAAGGTTGGTTTGATCTACATTAATCAGCTTGATCAGACTAGTTCATATCAGGCTGTTTGGGCTGCAGCCTGGTGCTCTAAGGTTCAAAACAGCAGTGCAGCAATGCATTCGCCTGAGCGAGGTCCTGTCACAGTCTTAGTATGTATTTAGTCAGCGCCCTTCTTTGTGCCTGCTGTTGTAGCATAGCATATTAGACTTGTTCAGGTGCAGTGGGGCCCGGCTTTTATGTCTGGTTTGCTGCCGCAAGTCATGCTGGGTTTTTGCAGCTTTGCATAAGTATTACGTAGCACAGATATCATGCCAAGATGACAGCGGCTGGCAGCGCTGATCAAATCTGATCAGCGTATTCTAGAATATTGCTCACTGTCTTGTGTGCACCTTTGTCGGGGTCAAGAGTATGTTGGCTGAACACTCTACCCGGGCTACAGCTTTCGTTTCGTGGTTTAGCGTGTTTGATGGTTCAACCATCATCATCATCATGTTACCCATTAAGCCATAGCATCAACGCCATCGGCCACGCGCCCCTCAGGAGCGGAAGAAAGAGGGAGCACTGCTCCATTGTGTTTGCAATTATTACGCACATCCCAAGCTTGGACAAGATACTCAGCAATGCTCCTAGATATCACTCGGCACACCCCCCTACTACCCCAAATATCATCAGAAACAAAACGCAACAACTCAGTGGATGCATCAGTCAACGACAACACATTGCGCAATTTTTCAGCGCCGCCAGCAACATCACGCAAAACAGACCGAATTTCATCAAGCATAGTCATCATCATCATCATGTTACCCATTAAGCCATAGCATCAACGCCATCGGCCCCGCGCCCCTCAGGAGCGGAAGAAATCATCAAGCATAGTATCCCTCTGAGCAGAAGTAGCGGGACAATCAAACATCAGATGTGACAAAGACTCAACACCCTGACCACAAGCAGGACATGCTGTGTCAGAATCAGCTCTGCTGCCGCCATAACGACTGGTACGCTCATGCACGCAAAGACAGCCCATTCGAACACGCATCAGCAACTCAATACCACGCGTTGGCGCACCAGAACACAAAAAGGGCCTAGCCCTTTTAAAACGAATGGCATCAGCATGTGTAGGGTGCACATGCGTGATGTAACGGCTCAAAGTAGAGTGCTGCAGTGATTCACAAACAATTGTGTCTGCATGCAGCTTCCTGACCTAATAATAATAATAATAATAATAATAATAATAATAATAATAATAATAATAATAATAATAATAATATGCAGCTTCCTGACCTGACAGTTGATGTGATTCTTGCACGCATTAGCTCGATCAGCCGCCGCCTCAACATCCACACCATACTTGCAAAGCAAACTCTGCACATACTTATGCCAAGGTGTCACCGCAACAGCACCACTAGGGCGCTTCCACTCAGCTGAGAAAACCTGACGTGGCAAACGCGAATTCTGCATACGCTGGACCCTAAAGTAATACTCTATCGCCCTCTGATGAAGCCACATGTGCAATGGCTTCACACCCCATTCAGCCAGAACAAGTGAAGTGCAAGGGCGCTCCTTGCCACAACGCATTGAGCACTTGATGATGTCAGTCTGCACTTTGTCAATCTGTTACAGTTGCCTTGCAGTTGACGGAAACCAGACCTCACTGCCATATTCAACAATCGGGCGAGCGCATGTAAGCAGAATGATACGCTTTACTTCCACGCTGATGAGCCGGCTCTTCCAAACTGATGGTTCAACCATCAACACAGTGTGAAAGGAGGCAGCACCTCCATGCAGTACACCACTGTGATGGATGCACTCTTGACTGATGTGTAACCGTGCAACGTGTCTTGTCATAGGTGTGTAGCAGCACGCTAAGTGTGGGAGCTTCTAGGGGGCCGCGAAGCGGCTGCCTGAAGCAACTTGCTTCAGTTGTGGGCCTGCTGTTGACTCTGAGCGGATGTGCTTGAAGCAATGCTGGGTGGCAGGAGCAGCAGCAGCAGCACCAAAAATGGTGAGGTGGTCTGTCAGGCCATCGTTCTTGGCCATAGTCGCCAACCAGCAGGTGGCAGGCTAGCCCAAACAGCGCTGTTTGGGCTGTCATAACAGTCATGATCAGAGCAACGCTGGTCAAGTTGCAAGAGGAACGTTTGCAGAGCGTGCCACGTGATAGCGTATGAGAGAAGCTTTTGTGCGTGAACAGAGATTGCTCTACATCCTGCATGTGCCCAAAGTTCTTGGTGTGCCTGTACAACACAAGGTTTCGCAACTGACGACTGAAGGGATCCGGGAGACAAACGTCTGCTGCTGCTTGAGATGCAATCATCGCTGCAGCGGCTTGGCGGGGCTGGCAAATGCTGCAGCAGCAGGACTGGACAGAGCTCTCGGTGAGCTGCCGTGATCCGCGTGATGTATGCAACCACGACAGCATTCTCTGTCACTTTTAAACTATGGTGTACACGATATGCGGCGCATCTGCTGCGCGTGCACGTGGTCCCTTCCCCTTGGCCCAAAGGGTGACCAAGCTGTGCATGACTTCAAAGTAGCTTGCACTGTTCAAGGACGGTCGCATGTGATTTCATGGATCCAAAAAAGTGTTTCAGCACGGCAGGATCAGTATCACGTGGCTGCATTGCATGGCAGGGGTCAGCTTCTGTTACACACTTGCAGGGGCCACTGCTGCTGTTGGTTGAACGCTCTGTCACCTGCAGCTACAGTATATGCTGCAAGTTAGCACCAGTTAAACAGCATGAATGACCACTATTTGAAACTCAAAATGTCTCATTCTGTGTCGCAGTGCCATTGGGCGCACTAGCAGCAGCAGCAGCAGGGGCAACAGCAGGTGCATCGCAATGGCAGCAGCACTACCCCCCAAGCCAGGCAGACCCGACCTTGAGGCATCCCCTGTCATTGCCTACCCATCCAGCAACAGCAAGAACACAGCGCTACTGCCAACATTCAGCGGCAGTCCATCAAGCATAACATATGTGGAGCAGGCGGTCCCCAAACTGGACAGGGCAACTATCCAAAAGATCAAAGCAGCAGCAATAGCAGCCCTACCAGGAGAAGTTCAAGATAACATAAAGCAGCTAAAGAGGGTTGGGCCATCTGGCTTCCAGCACCCCTCAGGGCTCGTGTCACCTGCAGAGTTGGCTGTTATGACAGATCGTTTGAAAAACGGGCAACAGCCGCAGGCCATGGCGCGCAAGGCACTGCTGACTGGAAACTACTACGCTTTTGAGGCCAACCTTTCGGTTCGCAAGTCGTTCCAGGGATGGACGCTGCCTTATGGCACACCTGCCACTGGTGAGAGACTGCTGCAATGTCCACCAAGTGCCGCATGACTCAGAACTGCTAGCACACTGTCATTTAAAAATGCATTGCTACTGCTGCTGCTGCATTGTGGCGCCCTGGAGTCATTATGTACACATGACAGGCACCCAGCGCGGCACTCCTTCCGCCACTGCTGCTGCAGTGACATCCAGCACCTAGGATTAGTGGGTACAGCAGCAGCAGCAGCAGGCCCGAGCATCGCATTCACTCTATCTGTGCTTGACTGCCAGCCGAACAATGCTGACATGTCCTACTTCCCGTAAATTGCCTCACTGCTGTAGGTTATGGCGGGCCCTACCCGATTGAAAAGGTTTCAATCGGTTACAGTGGCGTAACAGACCTTGGCAAGTTTCCCCCAGTGGGTGCTGCTGCAAAGCTTCCCAAGGAGGCGGGGCGCAACTACCAGCATATTGCGTTCGTGGAGCTTGACAGGTGGGTGAAAATGACATGTTACAAATGCATACCGCACCGCATGCAGCACGCTCAAAAACTCGTGAATCTTGGCAACAGCTGTCCAAGAAGGCCATGGGGCTTGAAACGACAGATTAGGAGGCAACTTGCAAGTCCTTTGCGGCATGCTCGATGGTTAATGTTTAAGTGTGAGGATGGTGGCGGTGAAGTTCTAACTGTGTTCAGCTCTTGCTTTACCATGCTGTGCATTGCCAGCCACTATGTCTTGCCACAGCACATAGGCTGTCACGCAGGAAACTGCTGCTCTTTGCCACAAAACAAATGGAGCAGCATCTGTTGTAACATTCTTTTGTGGTTGACCGACTTGGCTACTGCTGTTGCCGCTGCTGCTGCTCTTGCTGCTGTGAAGGCTTCATGACAGCACGATGGCCATCAAGCAGGCGCCGCTACGGTTGACCCCACTGCTCAACCTGCCACACACTCCTGCTGCTGCTACTGATTGCTGCTGATTGCCGCAGCACGATGGCCATCAAGCAGGCGACAGCCTTACATGCCACTGGTGACGCACAGCATGATGGTTGGAGCAGCAACTGTTGTGGATATTCTGGTGTGGTTGACCTACTTTGCTTTTGTTCTGTTGCTGCTGTTACTGCCACCACAGCACGATGGCCATCAAGCAGGCGACTGCCTTCCATGCCACCGGTGACGCGCGGCACGCCATTAATGCGTTTGAGATCATCAAGGCCTGGTGCAACACCAACAAGAGCTGGGACATGATCGGACAGAACGGCCCACTGGAGGCTGGCTGGTGAGTTGGTGTGGTTTGTGCCAAAGCGTGTATGAGACAACCTGACAACTTAGCTCACAGTGCATAGATCAGAACAGCCTGCGGCTCAACTAACAGTGCTGTTACTTACAGTGACTTGCAGTGATGGCGGGCGCCCCTGCATCATGTGCTAGGGGTCAACTGTGAGCTGCTGGTGCCAGCAGCAGCAGCAAGAGAGCAGCGGCAGGCACATTGTGAAACCGTGTCTGCAACATCAGTCACATCCTAGAAGCAATCTGGCGTGACCTGGCGGCTGATTTTGTGGTCAAGGCAGCTGCAGCACTCAGTGCAGCGCAGCATGCGACATGGTGACCATCAACCAGCACGCCTGCTTCACGCAAATGCGTCTTGGTCTGCTGCAGGGGCATTGCTGCAATGACCAAGGCGCTGGATCTGCTGCGTGGCCGCTGCCCAGTGACAGTTGCATGCAAGCCATTCTACATTGTGCTACACCTAGCCTGTCGCTTTGTAATCCCACTCCTGGTTGAGTGGAGCATGCAATGCAATATAGTGTAATGCAAACTGCTTCACATTGCAGGGGCATTGCTGCGATGGCCAAGGCTCTGGAGCTGCTGCGCGGCTGCTGCCTTTGGTTACAGCTGCACGCAAGTCCTTCTGCATCCTGCTACATCTGCAACTGCTGCTGCAAACTGCAGGGGCATTGCTGCGATGGCCAAGGCGTTAGAGCTGCTGCCTGCCTGGCTGCTGCCTTCATCCACAGGCATGTGCAATTCATTTTGATTGCTGGTACCGTTAGCTGCAACTGCCGCTTCAATCTGCAGGGGCATTGCTGCAATGGCCAAGGCTCTGGAGCTGCTGCGCAACCGTCAGCAGTTTGAGGCTGTGCGGGGCCAGTTCCTGGCCTGGTGCAGCGGCGTGATGCTTCCGCAGATGGACCACTACATCAAAGACACGCTCAACAAGGTGACGCAGGGCCAGGCACTCAACCTGTACGGCAACTGTGAGTAACGAAGAAATTCAGTCTTGTCTGTTTCCTCTGCTTCCTCACTGCTTGGACGGAGAAGAAGGCGGGATTGCCTTATTTGATTTTAAGCTGTCAAAAGTGTTGCTGTTGCAGTTTTGTTACACGCATGATAAAGCGCATATGCACCCATCAGCTTCATGGTAGGAACACATCAAACATAAGGGAGGTGAGCAACTCTCAAAGTGCTTTTTTGGTGTCAGGACTCGATTCCGTCCAGGAAGAACTTTCCCCCAACATCACCATGATGTTGCGTGCGGCTGCAGGGCACACCACCATCATTGATGCCTACATGTCGCTGGCCATCCTGGGTGATGACAAGGCGCGGTATAAAAAGGCAGTGGAACTCTTCCACACGACAGGTGGGAACTTCGCAGCACGATGCAGCACTTCCCGGTGTGAAGTTGGTGCCATGACACGGCCCGTGCCGCGTGCATGCTGAATGTTCGTCAGTGACTCAACTTGCAGCCATCACCTTCTCATGTGCTGGAGCTCACTGATACGCTTCAATACAGTTGTGCCATACACGCCATATACAGCAGGCAATCGCTGCCAGCAGTACTAATCTCTTGACGCCTGCATACAGCCGCTTCCGATTCCACTGCTGCTGCTGCTGCTGCTGCCGCCGTGCGTGCCCTGCAGTGCGCGACTACCTGTGGAAGTGGGGCAGGGACCCTGCCTTCAGCAAGGGCCGCAGACCTGGAGAGATGACTGAGACACTGCGCGACCTCTACCACTCGCAGTTTGGTGAGCATATGTACAAGCACTCTGCGCTGCTTGTACAGGATGTCTCAAAAGTTTTGACTGCTGCCAGCAGTTTTAGGCATTTCAACACTAAAACAGATGTATGTTGCTTGGAATCACAGCAGCACGGCCACACAATGGCAGTTACATGACTGCTGCCCTCAACCCTGCAGTTTCAGGCACTGCAACTCAGGTTTGGAGCATGCCATCACTAGAATCTGCCTCCAGGTGGACTTAGAAAAAAACTGCTGCTTTTCACTGCTTTTTAGTGGGTGCAGCAAATCCCAGAAAGCACACACATTGGCCCAGCACCAGGTGCAGCCAGCCTGCAAAACCCAATGCCATGACACCAAGGCCCACACCTGTAGCTTTGCATGCCAGACCAGACCACAGCAGCACACATGAACAGCTTCAGAAGGCACTGCTGTGATACAGGCAGCATCTGTTGACCAGCAGGCACCAGGAAGGCATGCCAGGGCATGCACGGACCACAATACAGCCCTGGCAGCACAGCAGCACCCCTGCAAAACAAGAACAGAGCCCAATCAAGTGCTTTTTGGCGTCACGCGTCATGCGGCTAAGGCTAAGGCTATTCACACGCGCGCGAGGAACTGTATTTGACCACACCCCGACTTGAACCAGCGACCTCCCGGACACCACGCTGGCACGTTCCCACTTAGCCAAAACAGCACATGATCAGATGCTGCTCAGCACATGTATCTCATATGTGGGCAGCATCGATTAACGGTCACTCTCTACTACGTGGCACAGCTCTCATTCTGTTTTCAAAACTTTTGAGACATCCTGTATAACAACTGAGGCGTCATCTATGCATGCTGGATCATAAATGTTACGCACCCACTGCTGTACTATGCGGTGACATACCACAGCCTGCTGCATTGCAACAGATTGCGCTCAACACCAACGCTGCTGCTGCTGCTGCTGCTGTGATTGTGTGCAGGCCTTGGCGGGCTGCTCAACATTGCAGAGATGGCGTGGCAGCAGGACGACGACATCTACTGCAGCAACCAGTACGCAATCGCCACGGTAAGCATCCTGCGCCACTACAATTAGAGTAACATATACAGAGCATAATGGCAGCATGACAGATGGCACTGGCAATGGCTGCGATAAGCAGTCGCCACTGGCGGTGGCACAGGCCTCATCATCTCCATGCACCTGAGTTTGCTGTAAAGGCGTTTGAATATAAGTTGAATTGTATATTTAAAAAGAAGTTGTCACTTGTATTTTTCAGGCGATGGAGCTGCATGCGCGCATGGTGCGGGCAGCGCTTGCAGAGGATGCGCACATGTCGTCTTTTGACTGCTGCATACTGCCCTTTCACATTCACTTCACACGCTAACACAGGCGATGGAGCTGCATGCGCGCATGGTGCGAGCAGCGTTAGAGGAAGATGTGCGCATGCTGCCGCCTGAGTATGCCTTCCTGGACAAGCAGTCGCCGCTCAGGAAGCCCCCGTGGAATTTCGACATCAGGTGAGTGAGGTTGTCAATAACTGCGTGAGCCTGTCATCAGGTGAGTGAGACTGCTTGCTGACAGAGTTGCAGCAGGCCCGTGGCACAGCAGGGCCTTTGACATCAAGTGAGTGAGACTGCTGACAGGCTGAGCTGCAGCGGCTGTTGGGTGTTGGATCAGCATCCAGTTATGGTGCTGTTACTGGCATAGCAGTGTAGCAGCTGCGCTGCAGTGCAATTTGGACCGCCATGATGGGGGTTTCTTACCAGGTGATAACCATGCTGTTTTGATGAACTGCTGCTGCTGCAACCGATGGTAGGTTATTTTGTACAGCCTGTTACCTTTTGGTCGCTGAACGGCGCCTGGTTGACATGCTGAACCGTACATTGATGGCACATGCTGCTGCAGGGATCAGGTCTGGAAGTGCACCCAGAACGGCAGCAGCACCACACTGAACGACCCCCGCAAGTACCTGCGAGAGTGAGTCAGCTGCTGCACAATGCAGCTACAGCCATCCCGCTGCAGCTCTCTTAGCACTGTCACATGCCCCAGCTGTTCGACTCGCTGCTGCTGCAGCTGCTCAACCTGTCGAGTGTAAGGGCCCGGCAGGATGACTCATCTTTCTGGAATTGCTGTGCTGCAGACCAAGTTTACTTGCACAATGTTATGCTGCCCCTTATTTCACATGCAAGCCAAGCACATGCATTTCTGAAATGCACTGTTCAGGCTTGTGTCATGCACATGCATGTTCTCTGACTGAGGTTTTTCAACCTCATGCAATTCGCTCGTCCCTGCAATGCACACTGCAGCATCGGCTTCCTGCCTGCTTCCTGGGAGGTTGGCTACAACCACTTCAGCGGCAGGCTGGGCCTCGAGATGCCTGAGACAGCAGCAATCCTGCAAGTGTACTGGCCCGAGTGGCAGGTATGCAGCAGTTCCTGGGGTTTCAAACAAATCTGTTTGTTGTTCACGCGCCACCTGGCAGGGGGCCAGTTGGCAAGGAGCAGCCGCTAACATGCAAGCGAGCAAACAGGCAGAGTGTTATTGTAAATATGCCAGGCCTGCAGCCGGGTCAGCACTTGTGGATGGCCTTGTGAGAAGGTGCAGCAAGCATGCTGGCAGTACTGGTGTGCATTGCGCACCCCATTTCTGCCGAGTCTTTGCGGCTGCGCTGCTGCAGATGCAGCCATCAACAGCAGCTAGCCACTACACACCAGCACCATGACTTAAGCTCTGATGCTGGCAACAGGTGGCACCCTATGACACTAGTTTCATCCATGCAAAGCCAAGTTTTCATGACACTGATCAAAGCTGCTACTGCTGCTGCTGCTGCTGCTGCTGCTACAGGAGTTTCACTGGGGCCTTGGCACCCTCACACATGCTGACACAGCAGCCGTGCTGTGGCGCCCCGGCGTACGCAGCGTAATGCAGGTGCCTGTCAGCAAATGACGAGCGGACAGCAAACAGCAAGTTGGAATGTTTCGACAATGCGGCAGGCAAGTCAGCAAGCCAGCCAGCGCAGCAGGGATGTCTTTTCGCCCAGGCATAAGCAGCGTGGTGCACTGCGGTGCCTGTCAGCAAGTGACAAGTGGACAGCATACAGGAAATTTATATTGTTCCAGACATGTGGCATGTTTGGCACCCCAATCATGAAGGCTTCACTGCGCACGGTCTGCTACAGTGCTGCTTCTGTTGCATGTGAGAAAGTTCTTCAGTGCGCGGTGTCACTTCCAGTGGCGATAAGGAGGCACACCAGCGCTGCAAAGATGGAGAGCTTCTCAGGAGGCTGTGAGCAAGTGACCAGCGCTAGCGGGCACCAGGAAAAGCTAAAAGTGTCTGAACAGCGCTAGACCTGACAAAGTTTGGCTTTGATTACTGGCCAGGCGCATGTCATGCCATGACAAGTTGCTGTATCTGTGGTGTGGAGGGGTGCGACTCACGTGCACGTGATGCATTGCATGAAGGCGTTGTATTACTCTGCCGTCCGTTGGTTTTCCAGCTGGCTTGAAGTGCTTGTACATGCTGCTGATTTTGACGTGATGCATTAGTACTGCTGTACGTAGCATGCCCCGCCAGTGCACCGTGATATGGCAATGACGCTGGGCCCACATCTGCATCATCTTTATCATCCACATCATCATGGTGTTGTCAAGCAAGCAATCATTCCGCATTTCCATCACGGCTTGTACAATCCTCACCTTACACGCTGGTGACGACACAACACTTCTAAATCAGCCTCACATCGACAATTTCTGTGTGGTAGTGGCAGCAGTTGCACCATGCACTGCATGATGTTTTTGGTGCACGCATGTTCTTTTAGCACTGCTCAGCACGGTCAGACAGCATCTGACCCGGTCAAACGTTGCATTGAGGTATGATCTTGCTTTCACCTGGAGTTCTGGATCTGCCTTAATCCGTCTTGTGCATCTAGAGTGTATCAAGGGGTTGAACTTGGCCTTGCACTTGCTATGTCACAGTACGGTACTTTGCAAGTTCTCAACGGTGCGGTTGAAGCATCATCTTCGCCATAATATCAAATAGTCACCAGGCATGGTGATGCACCGTGCAGCGGCTGCATATTCTTGCAGCCTGCGTTGAGTCGTCAGCTGGTTGCCAGTAACACATGCTTGTACAAGCATACTGTAGCTCATGTGCACACGTGACATGTACTGTTCACTGAGTGAACGATCTTAGGCGGATGTGTATCAGGGGGTAGATCACGGCCTTGAGCTTACCCTCATCATCATCATCATCAGCATCATCATCATCATCATCATCATCATCATCATCATCATCATCATCATCATCATCATCATCATCATCATCATCATCATGTTACCCATTCAAGCCATAGCATCAACGCCATCGGCCCCGCGCCCCTCTGTTCATCATCATGAACATGATAATCATCATCTTACCCTGCTCTCCGCCCAGCCTGCTAGTACTAGTCCTAGTGCTGTGTCACGTGTGTGTGACATGGGGCGGTCCATAAATCGGCGTTGATGCTATGGCTTAATGGGTTACATGATGATGATGATGGGGCGGTCCATAAATCGGTCTCTACACTCAGTGATCTCAAAAAACTCAGCCTGAGTTACAGCATGCACTCAGTGCACACACAGTGTGACCCATGAACCGACCACCCAACATGCTGCGCAGCGCTGCTAGCAGCCGCCGCAGGCTGCGGATTGCATCAATGTGTGAATGAGCACTGGCCTTGAGCTCACACAGTTCTTGGTCACAATTCGCTCATGGTGAGCCAAACAGTGACATGATGCTCAGCAATGACTTCATCATGATGATAATCCTTGGACTGGGTCAAGCACAGGGTAGATCATTGCTGTTGCTCAACCCACTGGCAAGTCACGAGGACCTAAATCAGGAGGTCACCAGCGGTTGCAACTGTTATCAGAGCGCCACGCGCAGCCTTGCAACGGACTCACTCCCTCCTCCTTCCGCTCCAATGAGGCGCAGGAATGATGGCAATGATGCTCTGACACATTATAAAACGATAACCCTGCAACCCCAAACACTGCAACTGCAAGGAGCTCAACACCCCCAAGCCAATAGCCCACACTCCGGCAGACACCCCTGCTATTGCTGCTGCTGCTGCTGTTCCTGCTGCTGCTGCTGCTCCTCTGGCGCATGATGATCCAATGCAGCTGCACCTGCAGCGGTCTCCATGCACCTCTGCCGCAGCTGCTGCCATACATCTGGTGGTTGTACCTGCAGCAGCAGCAGCAGCCATGTTTGAGCAAAGGGCCCTAACTAGGGTGAAGGGTTGCTATACGTTGTACTGGCTAAGCTGCTGTACAACACTACAGTGCAAACCCTCCCTTGCACATGCTGCACATCCATCGCAGCAGTTATGCGCGTGCAGTACACGCCAATAATGCAACCCACCTCGCTAGTCAGTGTCAGCCGGCCCATCCAGTTATTGACACCCAACTCCATGCTGACGCTGCAGGTTGCAAACACCAGCTCTGTGAGCCGCGTCAAGTGAGTGAGGCTAGCTGCACCCCAGACACGCATCCTCGGGTTTGCTACCAGCCACAGCGATTGCAGACCTACGCGCAGCAGCAGCAGCAGCAACGAAAGAAACTCAAAGGGCTGACATCTGCAAAAGAGGAAGAAAAGAAGAAGAAAGAGGGGTTACAGGGTGTGTTCAAGCGGCTACGCCGCAACGGACACCAGCTAGAACAAGGATGCTGCGAACAGCTCAGCTCAGACTGTCACTCAAAAGGAGGCTGAACCCCAGAAAAACAGCCCCAGGGGTTACAGAAGAAGAAGAGGGGTTACAGGGTGTGTTCAAGCGGCTACGCCGCAACGGACACCAGCTAGAAAAAGGATGCTGCGAACAGCTCAGCGGCGGGCTGAGAAGAAGAAGAAGAAGAGGGGTTACAGGGTGTGTTCAAGCGGCTACGCCGCAACGGACACCAGCTAGAAAAAGGATGCTGCGAACAGCTCAGCTTAGACTGTCACTCAAAAGGAGGCTGAACCCCAGAAAAACAGCCCCTGTGTGAGAGGCATGACATTTACAGAAGAAAAAAGAAGAAGAGGGGTTACAGGGTGTGTTCAAGCGGCTACGCCGCAACGGACACCAGCTAGAAAAAGGATGCTGCGAACAGCTCAGCTCAGACTGTCACTCAGAAGGAGGCTGAATTAGATTACTTTTGGCATTGGTGATCATCATCATCATCATGTTACCCATTAAGCCATAGCATCAACGCCAGCGTCCGGCGGGACGTTAAACACGTGGCGCAGTGGTGATGACGGACGAACAGTGGCCGAAAGGTTGCAGGTTCGATTCTGAGCCTAAGCAGTATGTCCCTGGACTCAGGGATACAGTCGGCGAAACCCGAAGGAAGGATGCTGCTAATGTCCTCGCGACTCTCCGCAGGACTCCGTCGATTGCTGGCTATATACACACCGGCCCTGCTAGGTATGCAGTCCACCGTATGGGGTGATTCCCACATGCTGCCTAGTAAGGGGTGTAAGGGTCTGGGTGGTCTACCTTTGACCGAAAATAGAGAGAATAATCAGTCTGCTTTCCGCCTCCCCAGTGGGTGAGGCGCCATCTGATTAGTAAACAAATCTTTTCCCAACTTGATATCTTTACGAATGCTCTTGATCCTTTTTAGGTGATGCATTTGTACTTTATCAGTTGTACCACAAACGAGGTTGCCGATGCCGAAAGGTATGGCTTACAAGGATTGATTATTTATTAGTGGGCACTAAAAGATACGAATGTGCCTGGCTGGTGTTGACCAATGTTTTCCTGGCGCCACTAGGCTAGAAGAGGGCCAACACTGCAACACTGGAAGCTTAGGCCAAACATGCAAATGGATCACGCCTTCATAAACAAACATCCGCTCTGCTGCACAAGCTATACACAGAAGGTGACAGGCCAGCACATTATGATGCTCACCTGTCAGGAGCGATAGCACAGCCACACTTCGATTGTCCCAACCGGTACCCCCGACCCAAAGACTCGTCAGCCGTGTCAGCAGTGTCAGCGGCTGCACGCTGGCTGCATCAAGCAGCACTGGCGCCCACAGCAGCGACAGGCTCTGCAGATTGGGGCAGCATACCGCAAGCTGCGCTGGCAATCTAGGTTGCAGCACAAGGCTGCAGCCCTTCATTGCATCATATGTATGCATCATACCACTGAACTCCCTTAACGTCCGATCACACGGTGCAATCTCCAGCTGCTGCAGACGCGGCAGCTGCCGCCCAGCTGCAAACATGTGCCGTGCTGCGTCACTGTGCATGCAGCAGTCAGACAGCAGCAGCGCTGTCAGCTGGCTGCTAGCTGTCAAAGCTGCATAGCTGGCAGCAGGCGGCAGCTGTGGCTGTGCCCCCACACCATTGCATCTATGTGTATCCGCTGCAGCTGCTGAAGATGCGACAGGCCGTCCAGTAGGCTTGCGAAGTATTCAGCGCCGAATTCATCATGGGTCCACACGTGCGTCAAAAGCGTGTCATGTGCGCTATAGCCTCCAGCCGAATCCAGCTGACGCCAGCAAAGCACAACTGGAGCTCGCGCAGCTGCTGCAGCTGCTGGCCGAGGCTGTTTGGCCCGTTGCCACCGCAGCTAACCCCACTGTACTGTATCTTCAGCTGCGTTAGGCTGCTTGGCAGGTGCTGTATGTGCAGTGGCACCTGCGCTCCATCCGCAAGATATCCAGTGCGTTCGAATGATAGGTGCAATTGCTGCAGCTGAGTCAAACTGCTCACTGCTGCTAAGGCTGCACCATCCAAGCCAGTCTGCCTAAGGCACAAGGACGTCAGCTGCATCAGCTGCGGCAGCACCCTTGCAAGCGCATCTCTGAAGCCTGCAGCGTCATTCTCGTTCCCCAGAGGAAACAGCTTCAAGCTGCGTAACCCTGTCAGCAGCCGCAGCTGCCAGGCGAACGCGAAGCTTAGCATGTTGTAGCATGACAGGCGGAGGCTTGTGAGCGCTGTCAGTACTGCAAAGGGTGGCACGTGAGCTGCTTCTGCTGGTCCCGGCAGTGCAACCATCTTGAGCCGCAGACTCTGCAGCTGACCCAGCTGCTGCCAGGGCATACTGAATTCCAAGCGTTCCTGGTGGTTGTTTGACAGTACATTCAAATGCCTCAGACCGTTGCTGCCATGCCTAGAGAGCCATGCACAAAGTGCATCAGCTTGTTGCTGCGTGTTGATCGCTGTGAGCTCAATCTCTGGTGTCGCCAGCGCTGCTGCTGCTCTCCAGCTGCGACAGACCAAGCTGCAGCTGCCTATGCGCTGCTGCAGCGGCAAAAGCCGCAGCACTCCGGCAAGCAAATCTATTGGCAGCTGCGCAGGCTGTCGCTGCCGCTGCAGTGGTTGTCCTGCTGCCAGGTTTGCTTGCTGCTCACAGTGTTGCTGCTGCTGATCCTGCAAACAGCAGCACGGCCACGATGTATCACCGTGCTGGTAACAGATGAGTGATTCATGATGAAAAATGTTTTTCCTAGTTTCATGATTCATGAATGATGAGTGGACGCTGCCTGGCTTACCGCGTGCGCATCTCCGCATGTGCCGAGCTCGTCTCCCTGCTGCGGCAGCATCTTACAGCAAACGTGCCTCGAGGGGCGCTGATCGAGGTGACATCCGTAATAGGTTCGTCTGCTCCGGATGGGGTGTGTGTTGTTGACACAGCACGAAACCGTGATTGTTGCTGTCGTGGCACTGTCTATATATCAGCCGAACCAGCAGAAAATGTTGTGCATAAGACACCGGTGGCTGTCACGGTTGCCTGGTTGAGTTCTCCGCGTACGCTGACTGGAGACATGGGTACTGTGTGTGTCAAAAAGTTTTAGGTTTCTCAGACCAAGCAACCAAAAAGAGCAGCACCATGGTGACCACAGCACGGCTCAAGCCACAAAACCAGCATCATATTGTTGAAATTTGCATATGCACCCTCATCACTGCGTGTAAGACCGCCGCACAGCCATGCGTTGCTCCAGACAAGCCTTCAAGGCTTGTCTTTTCCTGCTAGTTGGCGGCGGCGCCGCAGTCAGCCTGCCTGCAGAATACCAGTGTTCTGCAGGCAGGCAGGCAGGCACCTATGCAGCAAGATTGCAGTCTATCACCACCCACACCGACAACGTACTAGAGTGGGGGCCATAATTTGGGCCGGACACAATTTGGGCCGAAGCTCAACCAGGCATGCTGCTGTTAAACAAACGCCGGAAACGAATTTACTAGCTACCTTATCACCCTTTTGCGATGTTTAACGGGCCCCAACGCTCCTCTGCTGAAACTTGAAAGATTGTGCCTGCAGCTGCTGGCTGTTGAAGCAAAGAAGCAATTGGCACGTCACACATATTGCGACAACCTGCAAGCTACGATATAGTTAAGGGAATATCTCTGCTGCTTTTCACTGAAGCTGCCTACACTGCGAGCCCGCCTAATGACTGGGAACTGGCTCGGGGACTGCTGTGGCTTCAAGGGTATAGGGCCACAACTTGCATGAAGCTGTTGCTCTGCCAGGGTTACTATGGCATATATTGATACAAATCAATATGCACTGTGTCGTCGGTGCGAGCCCTTTGCCCCCACTCGCTTGCACGGTGCGAGTACGATGCACTGCCAGTGACTCGGGCTCGTCTGAGGGGCTGCAGACCGCCCACAACACTTGCAAATAACTTATACAAACAATCAAGTGCTTATTTTGCGTTGGAAACGTCGTACCGGCCTTCGGCCCAAATTGTGTCCAGGGCCCAATCCGGTGGAGAACAGGATGTTCTTGACTGTGGCCCCCAGCATGCATACAAGCGCTTGAAACATCATGAAAGCTTATCAACATATCAAAGCTTTCGTTTTGGCTTCAGATGGTTGCTAGATGACGTCTCAATCATTGGGCCCAAATTATGGACCCCACTTGTAGAGCACAAAAATGCAGCTGTCATTTCAAGCACAACAATCCTCGAACCTGGTGGACAGGCCTGCTGCCGGCACCAATGTCCAGCATGCAGGAAATAGCATACGAGATGAGGCGGCAAGCAAATGCGACCATCAGAGTCTGAGACATGTCACGAGCAGCATCTACTTCATGAGCTCCACAGCCCCCACATTGCACCACAATATCACTTTTTTGTCATCCAGGGGTGCAGCTGGCAATGCCTTGAGCCAATCCAATGCATCCCATGCTCGTGCCACAAAGGCTGCATGCATCAGCTGCTTGACGGGTTCCGACCCCAGCACAGCCTGCTGCGCGGATGGCAGCTGGCTGTGCAGCTGCTGCAGCAGCAGCAGTGGCTGGCTTGACCTCGTCTTCAAGCCCGCTGGCATCAGGCGTACTGCTGCAGCTGCATCCAGCTGCTGCACTTGCGGCTGCTGCAGCAAGTTGCGCAACACGTCAATGGACGGCTGGAGAAAGATCTCAGGAACCGTCCCTGCAGGCTCAACCCTCCGCACTGCTTGTGCAACCAGGTCTTTGCATGCTTGCTGATCTAGCTGACCTGCTGCTGGCAGCAGTCCCACCAGCAGCACACCCTCAGGTGACCTGTGGGCGATGCATTCTGAGAGCAGGTTCACCACTGCGTCTGGCCCCAGCGCTTTTGCTGCCTCCAGCTGAAACAACTGCGCTGCTGCTGTAGCGGTCAGGGAGTTGTGCGCATGATCAGTAACATGTCGTACAGCTGCCAAAGCCAGAGGCAGCATGTCTGTCGGGCCCATGCTAGGCTGAGCTGTGACTCCTGGTGCCCCTGTAGGCCCCACTGCTGCTGCAGCTGCCCTGCACACTGCTGCCGTACACTGGCACAGCTTGAAGACAGCTGCACTCTCACCATCGGCAATAGCTTCCCCCAGGAACTGCTGCAGCCGCTGGATTGTGAGCTGCAGCTGCTCAGCTGGTAGCTCTGTAAGCTGCGGCAGCCCCTGCAGCACTGTGAACCAGGTTGAGCAGTGCTTATGCGCTGCCCGTTGCAACAAGCTGGCAGCCACAGTGAGGCTGATCTCTGCGGCTGCGTCTACTGCACACATCCTCCTGACTGCAGTAACGTAGCCCGCGTCCACTGCAGCTGCAAGTACGCTAGCCACAGCATCCGCCGGCAGCTGCTGCACTGCTGGCAGTGCCAGCAGCAGCTCGCAGCAAGTGCTGTGGCCATCTTCATACTCATCCGGCACCATCGCACGCTCTATCGCATGCTGTAGCAGTGCAGCCACGGTGTCCACTGACAGCTGCAGCGCCGCTGGGGCCCGCAGGAGAGCTGCGACATGTCCCAAACGCTTATGCTGAGCTGCATCAAGCAGCAGCTGCTCTAGTAATGCTGTGCTGAGCTTGGCTGCTGCTGGGTGATGCAGCACAAACCTGAACACGTACTGCGGTTCACCCATGCCAGAAGTGTATTCGCGCTTGCTGATGATGCCACTGCGTATCACACAGCACATCATCCGGCTGCATCAGCTTAACAACTGGCAGCTGCCCCAATACTTGATCGATTAATTGATGGCGATCACAGTTGTCGTAAGCTGCTCGCAGGACAGCTGCAAACCCCTCTACGTCATCAACCTGATCCGCTGCAGGCTTCAGCCCCGCAATGAAGCATAACAGCCCATGTGCACCCTTGCTTGCTGCCTGCTGCAGCAGCTGCAGCACCTCACCTCCGGTCAGCTGGCTGCCAAGCTGCAACGCCGTAAGGCAATCTGGAGCAGCACCGGCGGGCCACACCGGGCACGTGTCGATCAGGCGTTGCAGCAACTGCTTTGCGGCCCCTGCGGCAGCTGCTGCGCTGCTGGCAGGTTCAGCAAGTGCTCTACCAGCACTTCGGCTGCACCTCCTGTGGAATCGTCCCCGTGCTCCAATGCAGACACTAGCAGCTCACACAGCTCGCGCGGTGACACCTGCTGCGCCGCCGGCAGCCCGCACAGCTGCATGCCCAGCCAATAGCGCTGCTGCTGCGCTGCAAGCTGCATCATGGCAGCTACGGTGCTGGCGCTGATTGACTGTGCTGACGGAAGCGCCCACAGTGCCATGAAGCAAGGTAACACGCCAAGCCACCTTGCAGCCAATTCTCCGTTATAATTCCATAATAGCTCTGCCTCGCCAGAAACCTGCTGTGGCTGCTCCAGCTGGATGCACGTGTACAGCAGCTGCGTTACTTGCTGCGTGCTGAGCTGCTGTGCTGCTGGTGTTGCAGCAAGCGCAGGAGCCAGTGCCGTGTGGCCCCTGACCACAGCTGTAGCGATCAAATGCTGAACCAGCTGCGCTGCTGCTGCTGCTGCTGCTTGGTGCAGCAGCGGTGCTGGCATGCAGCAGTACCTGATGCTGACTGTCGTGGGCCAGGATGCACTGCGGTATTCGCTCAATATGCAGGTAGACTGCTATCAGCAGCAGGTCCTGCAGCTCTGCACGTGTCATCTGCCAGCTTGGATGCCACTGCTGCAGCAGCAGGTGCACCAGCAGCAGCAAGTACATGCAATAGCGTCAGCAACATTGTGTGTGCAGGGTGGATTTGTGTACAATGGCACTGTCAGCACGTCTGCATTGTCAACACTGCCCGTGCGCCCTCTTGCCATCACCTTGCATGTGCAGGCCTTTGCTGGCCTGAACAGCAACTATGCTATTTTCTGCCACCGAGACACCAGTAACATGCATGCTGGTTACATGCATAGAGCGAAGCAGCACTGAGCTGCACCAGGCACTGTGAAGCAACAACATGGCAGCCAAACATACAAGCATCAACAATATGGTCAAAAATTGTGGCTTGCTCTGACTGCATGTGGTTCAATGTGCTGGCAGCTGCGTTACAGCAGAATGGGGGGCAGTGTGACGAGATCAACTCACCTCCTGATTGAATAGCTGTCCATTGACAGCCTTGTCAACGGCATTGCATAGCCAGCTGAAGTGACGAGGGAAGCCCAAACCACTGCCTACGTCACCCTTCTGATGCTGAGCCTGCTGCATTGGTCCCTGCTGCTGTTGCTGCTCTCGCAGCAGCGCCAGCTGCCTGGAGCTGAGTGCACCGAGCCATACATGCGGAAACTTCACCCTCTGCTGAGAGAGATTCACCACATGCTGCATAGTCAGATGCAGTCCGTGCTTTAGTGCCAGATTGGGCAGCTGGTATGAGCAGGGGGAGGTGTACGCTCAGGCGCAGCAGCGTCTCTGCTACTGCTTCTGTGCCTACTGCAGCAGGGCCAGCAGTGCTCAGCACCCATCCAAGCGCACAGGCCCGTCGCTGTTGCTCATCGGCAGAAGGTTGGTCCAGGCGTTGACCACCAGCAACCACCGTTTGCTGCACCACACTGAGGAGCTGCTGCTGCACGAGAAGAGCGGTGTGGGCCTGGTGCTCATGGCTGGCAAGGCTTACACGCAGAAGTGTTCTGGTATCAGTAATATAAGGTATGCACAGCTCAAGAGCCTGGTCATGGCACTGTGTGGCTGCCGAAGTTGACGCTTTACTGCGGGACTGTATGGTGCTCATTTTAACAGTACACAGAAAGAGCTCAACGCGACTGTTGAAGCTTGTCAACGCTCATCATTGAGGCGGTGAACTTTCCAGGCAATGCCTCTCGAGCCCCAGGGGCGAGGTTTTATTTGAATAAAAGCTGAGACAGCGGGTTGCTCTGACCACGCGTAGGACACCCAGCAGCTCTTTTGCAACGTCGACGCAAGCTTTACTTATGTGTAGCAGTGATCCACCTGAAGGGGTCGGGCAGTGTTCCTGGGCCGCCCATTGAATGGTTTTTACCTTTGTTCAGGCCTGTTTTGCTGCCCACTGCGTATGTACAAAGGACTTGCAATGTGTGAACAGGTTTTGCATTTGACTGAATATGGTGCTCAGGTGCCTGCAGGCAGCTGCCTGACCCGGAGCGGACGCTTCCACTTGTGAAAACTTTGTCACGCAGTGCTACGTAGTATACTAGAGGCTCTAGCAAAGAAAGACATGCAGTAACACCCAACCCCTGCATGAAAGGCTGCTCACGCATGCAAGGCTGCGCATGCACGCAATGCTGGCTGGACCCTCTGTAATGCTTCGCTGATTGAACACGTAGACCATAGCTGACCAGAGACTCGTGTGTAGTTCGTTACAAGCAGGGGATGGACGTTTCCACTTGACAACACCGGACACTGTCCTACTCCGGGGGGCCAGCGCGTCTGTCAGGTCGCCGACCTTTTGAAAAGGGTGTCTAGGCCCCTCCAAAGGTTTCTCAGATCAAACATGCCCATTACTAAAGGCAGCACCACGGTCACTGTCCAGCTCGTAGCTCTAGACGCATGATCGTACTACGAATACGGTATTCACATTGTAGAATACCATACACGCCCTCATCACTGCGCAGTGACACATGCGTGCGAGACCGCCTGACAGAGCAATTGCTCCCGACAAGACGCTGCAGCTGCCCGCAGAAGGCTAGAGTCTGGCATGCCTGCAGCAAAGTGGAGTGCTGCTTCTGTACAGTTGTTGAGCAAGCTACTGCTGCTTGTGCACTACACAGCCAGTGGCCGCCACTGCTGCTGGCGAGGTTGAAACATCCAAACTTATAAATTGTGAAATGTCATGCAGATGCTGCTGCCGCTGCTCCGCTGCAGCATCTTGGTCATGAGTTCATGACCCTCGGTGACTTCAAAGCTGGCGCCTTTTGGTGCTGCTGCTCTTTGAGCCGCGTCAAGCGAGTGAAGCTAGCTGCACCCGGAATGTCGGCACACCGCCCCATACAGCATGCTACCAGCCACAGCGATTGCAGTCCTGCGAGCAGACATCTAAAGAGGCAGCAGCAGCAGGATTTGGCTGGCATCTGCGGAAGGTCAATTGGCCGCAGAAAAGGAAAACAATTACTTTCAAAGCAACTCACCAACAGCTCACATTTTGCACAGGCACTACACACTCAAGTGCTGGCTGGTGTTGATTTGTCTTTCTCTGCCATCAAGGCACTGCACCATTGCGTGCTGATCTGAGGACTGAAAACACCAGAAGCCTAAGCAACACATGCAAATGGAACACACCTCCATAGGGAAGACCTGTGCTCTGCCAAAGTAGTACACAGATGGTGCACAAAACGTGGCAGGCGAGCGCTTTATGATACTCACCTGTCATGCGCGATAGCACGTCAACGGCTGTTTTATTGTCCCAGCCGTCACCCCCGACTCAAGACTTGTCAGCTGCGTCAGCAGTGTCAGCGGCTGCGAGCTGGCTGCGTCAAGCAGCGGTGGCGCCCACAGCAGCGACAGGCTCCGCAGATTGGGGCAGCATGCCACAAGCTGCGCCGCATATGAAGGCTGCAGCACGAGGCTGCAGCCCTTTAGTTCATCAACAGCATTCATCAAACCAAGCCCAATATGCTCCCGACTGAAGTTCTGTAACGCCCGATCACACGGTGCAATCTCCAGCTGCTGCAGGTGCGGCAGCTGCCGCCCAGCTGCAAACATGTGCCGTGCTGCGTCACTGTGCATGCAGCAGTCAGACAGCAGCAGCGCTGTTAGCTGGCTGCTAGCTGTCAAAGCTGCATAGCTGGCAGCAGGTGGCAGCAGCACCTCCATGTAAACCGCCTCTACGTGTACCCGCTGCAGCTGCTGAAGATGCGACAGGCCGTCCAGTAGGCGTGTGAAGTTCTCGTTGTGGATTTCATCACGTATTGCTACATGTGTCAAGCATGTCATGTATGCTACAGCGTCCAGTTGAAAGCCGCCAGCAGAACATAAGTTAAGCTCGCGAAGCTGCTGCAGCTGCTGGCCGCAGCTGTTTGGCCCATTGCCGCTGCAGCTTACCCCACTGTTCTGTAGCTTCAGCTGCGTTAGGCTGCTTGGCAGGTGCTGTATGTGCAGCGGCACATGCCCTGCATCACCTGCGACGCCAGCGTAGCCCAGGTCTCTGCATTCGTCTGTTAGGTGCAATTGCTGCAGCTGAGTCAGCCTGCTCACTGCTGCCAAGGCTGTGCCATCCAAGCCAGTCAGCCTAAGGCTCAACGACTGCAGCTGCACCAGCTGCAGCAGCACCCCTGCAAGCGCTTCCCTGAAGCCTTCTGCTGCAAGCGCTGAGATCATAACCATACCATCGTCATTCAGGTTCCCGCGCGGAAACAGCTTCAAGCTGCGCAGGCCTGTCAGCAGCCGCAGCTGCTGCGCAAATGTGTAGCTTTGGAGGTTGTAGCATGACAGGCGGAGGCTTGTGAGCGCTGTCAGTGCTGCAAAGGGTGGCACGTAAGCTGCCGCTGCTGCTGGGAGTGCAACCCCCTTGAGCCGCAGACTGCGCAGCTCAGCCAACTGCTGCCAGGGCATGTTCAGTGCCAAGCATTGCTGGTGGTTGTTTGACTTCTACATTCAAATGCCTCCGTGGGGGGATTGAGGGAGTACCTGCGGGCCCCTTGATCTTTGACGCTCGTTAATTACGCCTGTTCACTCAGTGCGTAGACACTTGTAACTTGTAACATTCAAATGCCTGAGGCCTTTACTGCCATGCCTAGACAGCCATGCAGAGAGTGCAGCAGCTTGTTGCTGCTTATCGAGCTTTTGAAGCTCAATCTCTTGTGTTGCCAGCGCTGCTGCTGCTCTCCAGCTGCGAGATACCATGCTGCAGCTGCTTATGCGCTGTTGCCGGGGCAGCAGCCGCAGCACATTGGCAAGCAAATCTATGGGCAGCTGGGCAGGCTGCCGCTGCGGCTCCACACGTTGTCCTGCTGCCAGGTTGACCAGATGTGCTTGCTGCTGCTGTTACTGAATACAGCAGCACAGCCACGATGTGTCACCACCGTGCTAGCGACAGCTGCGCAAGCATCGATGAAGCATGTGATTTGTTTGGGTAATTCAAGGGTGAGTGGATGTTGTCTGGCTTACCGCGTGCACATATCCGCTTCTGCCGTGCTTGTCCCTCTGCTGCGGCAGCATCTCACAGCGTGTATCGACACCGTGCGCAGCGTTGACTGTTGCTGTCGTGGCACTGTTTGCATCTGAGCCGAACCAGCAAGAAATGTTGTGCAAAGGCACAGTGGCCGTCTTCGACTGCCTAGGCAAGTTCTCCGCGTGCGCTCAGCGTGCGCTCAGCGTCGCTGGCTTGAGACATGGGGCCAAACTGTGTTCAGAGTTCATTTGAATTTTTGGACCAACGCCTTGTTACAAATTGTAGGGTTAGATATTAGAACCCAAGAGAGTAGAACCACGGCATAGATTAAGCAGCACAATCGCTCTCATGTTGCTGCCTATACCAAACATGCACTTCTCACTGCAGGCAAGGCCGCCTCATGTGCGCGCACACAGCCTGGCTCCATATTACTGACAGCCTCGAAGGCTGCAGCTGCACTCAGGATGCCAGAGTCTGGCGCGCCTGCAGGGAACTGAGCTGTGTAAAGGGTTGCATACGTTGGTATGAATGTGGAATCTCATGCAGATGCTGCTGCAGCTGCAGCATCTTGGTCATGAAGCTGCGGCCCTGTGGTGCTGCCGCTGGTCACCTGCAGCAGACTGCTCAGGAGGCTGCTGCTGCTGCTGCTGGTGTTGCTGCTGGCCCAGCACCGGGTGTTGCTGCCCTGCTGCAGCCAATGTATCTGTAACAGTATCAGCTGCAACAGCTTCAGCATCTTTCTGCTTGCTGCTGTTATCAGCAGCTTTTCGCCGCTTGGCCTTCCTGCTGCTGTCGCCACCCTCTCCTTCACTATCCGAGCTGCTGCTGCTACTGCTGCTCCCACTACTGCTGCTACTACTGCTGCTGCTGCTGCTGCTGTTGCTAAGCTGTGCTGGCCCCTGAGCATCTACTGCATCTGCAACTGCCGCCAAATCTGGCCGCCGCTGCCGCAGCGCAGCCAGCAACTTGGCACTCATCTTCGGCCGCCCCTTGCGGGTATGCTTCCACGCCGTCTCAAAGTTGCTGCTGCTAACATAGTTATGCGTAACAGCTATCGTTAGGTCCAGGTTCAATACTGCGTGCCACCAGCCGTGAGGTACAAACACGGTTTCTCCTGGCCGCTGTATGAGGTCTAGGGGTTTGGCAGTTGGCCAGTCTGGCTGCTGCGTGCGTGGGTAGACTTTGCTGAACCAGCTGACTGCTTCACGCTCCAGGCCTGGCTCCTTGGGTAGAACGTGCTGCAGGGGAACAAAACACAGCAAATGGCGGCAAAAACGAATAACACGAGCAATGGTGAGGTGTAAGAAAGTGTTGGATTGAATGCTCCAGGCCCGCTGCAGGGAGGAAGCACAACAGAATGGCGGCAATTCATGAACAACACGAGCACTGGCCAGGTAAGCAAGCTGTAGGCCCGGCTCCTTAGGTAGAACGTGCTGCAAACCACAATGCGACAAAATGGTGGCAGAATTGAATAATACGAGCACTGGTGAAGTGAAAGAAAATGTTGTGTTGAATGCTCCAGGCCCGGCTCCTTAGGTAAAACGTGCTGCAGAAGACAATGCAACAAAAAAGAGCAGAAATAAATAACGAGCACTGGTGAAGTGAAAGTAAAGGTTGTGTTGAATGCTCCAGGCCTGGCTCCCTGGGTAGAACGTGCTGCAGGGATTCAAACCAGAGCAAATTGGCAGCAAACACGAATAACATGAGCACTGGTTAGGTGAAAAACCCTTGCGTTGAATGCTGTAGGCCTGGCTCCTTGGGTAGAATGTGCTGCAGGAGAAAAGAACCCCAGCAAAATGGCGGCAATTCATGAACAACACGAGCACTGGCCAGGTAAGCAAGCTGTAGGCCCGGCTCCTTGGGTAGAACGTGCTGCAGAAGACAATGCATCAAAATGGTGGCATAATTAATCAACTCGAGAACTGGTGAAGTGATTTTTTGTTTTGAATGCTCCAGGCCTGGTTCCTTGAGTAAAACGTGCTGCAACGAGAAAGCACAACAAAACGGCGGCGATTTATGAACACGAGCATTGGCCAGGTAAAGAAAGCTGTAGGCCTGGCTCCTTGGGTAGAACATGCTGCAGGGACAAAGAACCCCAGCAAATTGGCGGCAAAAACGAATAACATGAGCACTGGTGAGGTGAAGAAATTCTTGCGTTGAATGCTGTAGGCCTGGCTCCTTGGGTGAAATGTGCTGCAGGGACAGGAACCCAGCAAATTGACGGCAAAGAACAACACACACTTTGGTGAGGTGAAGAACACTTTCAGCCTGGGCCCTTTGAGTAGAAAGTGCAGGAAAGAAACAGAGGGGCGAGGAAATCTGAACAACATCAGCGCTGGCGTGTCATCATGACAGCAGTGCCCCATCTTCCAAGCCCGTACCGTGCCTGGCGGGGAGAACAATGCCCTGCTGGAAGTGCAGCACACACCCGATTGCAGCCATATCATACTGCTGCACCAGCTGCTCCTCACCACCAGGGGTGTGCCTGGCAAAAGCAATGCCCTGCCAGGAGTTCAGCACACACCGAAGTGCACCCACCAACATTCAACACACTGCTGCACCAGCTGTTTTTGATAACCATACCCACCTCCCGTGGTGTGCCTGGTGGGAACAGTGCCCAGCTGGGAGTACGCCAAACGCTCTTGCAACACAACAACCCACATCATATTGCTGCACCAGCTGTTTTACATAACCACTCTCACCTCCCGTGGTGTGCCTGGCGGAAACAGTGCCCTGCTGGGAGTGCAGCACACACCCCTTGCTACACAACCACCCAACACACTGCCGCACCAGCACGTCCACCCTTGACCGACCCACTAGCAGCACGCGCCCTTGCAACACAACCACCACAGTCCATAACATACTGCTGCACCAGCTAATTGTACATGTTCCTCACCTCCCGTGGTGTGCCTGGCGGGAACAGTGCCCAGCGCTTGTGGCCAGCCAGCAGCGCATTCCAGGCACTGGTGGCCAGGGAGTCGATGTGCAGGCCTGTGCAGCAGACACGCCCTTGCAACACAGCAACCACAGCCCACTCACACTGCTGCACCAGCTGTCCCTCACCTCCTGCAGTGTGCCTGGCGGAGACAGTGCCCAGCTGGGAGTGCAGCACGCACCCAAATGCACCCATAAACACCTAAATGGTACTGCTGCTGCACCTGCTATTTCTCACCTCCCGTGGTGTGCCTGGCGGGAACAGTGCCCAGCGCTTGTGCCCAGCCAGCAGTGCATTCCAGGCGCTGGTGGCCAGGGGGTCCAGGTGCAGGCCGGTGCCGCTGCGAGCAGGTCCCATCACAAACCACCTGCATGCACAGAGGACAGCAGCACTGTTGTGACCAAAGCATGCTGTATCGGCAGCCAAGTGATGCTCAACAGGTGCATGGCAGGACTCCTGCTGCCGTGCAGCACAGCAAGTCACAGTCAGCTCAACAATGGCAATGGAGAACTTGTCAGCCTGATAACCAGCTGGTGCGTGCAACTAAACAGGTAACCTGTAAGGGGGCCGCCGCCGCTGGCCTGGTCCTCCTTGAACAGCCTGGGCAAACTGTACTGCTGTTGGCCATTGCTGCACTGCTCTGCGCTACTCCCCGCACAACACGGCAAGACGTGGTACAACACAAACATGACACGGGAGTGGCTACTGGTTCAGAAATCGTCTATATACCACAACACCAACCTGTAGGGCGGCCGCCGTCGCTCGCCTGCCAGCTGAAACAGGTCCTCCTGAAACAGCCCCGGCACACTGTACTGCTTTGCCATTGCTGCACTGCCGCTGCGGTCAGCAAACGTGCCATCGAAGATGTAGAGCGGGCTGTCGTCTGAGCAGGCGTGGTGGGGGTAGGCGCAGTAGCGCAGGAAGTGCTCAAAGCGCAGCCGCACTGCATAGCCGTCATCGTCAGAGCCCACCTGCAGACAGTACATGAGCATATGGTTATATGCCAAACCAAAGGAAGACAGCGGATGCAGGGTGTGCTGCAATTGAAAGCAACCGCGTACAGCTCAGCAGCATTGCATAGTTGTCATCGCCATAGCCCAGCGTGCCATGGCCTGTAATCTCAGCTCGCTGGCACAGCTTAGTGCTGTGAAGTGGCTAAGCAAGCCCGCCAATGCGGCTGCACCGCACATCTGCTGCACAGGAGCTACAAAAGGATGCATCTGTCAAGTGGCCGGGATCATAGCAGGCGGCTCAAAGACTTCTACTGCTGGTGTCTCATGGGAGAAGTCCGTGACCTTTGCGTGCCACCTACCTTGAACTTGTGATCCCTGAACTGCTGCAGCAGCGCCTGCGGTGTCCACTGCTGCACTGCTGGCCAGCTGTCTGTCAGGCCTGTTATAACAAGCGGCTGCCTGGCTGCTTCAAACAGCTCCACAAAACGCTCCGGGGTGAGGTCCTGCACAGCAGTCAAGATGAAATTCAACATAGATAAATAGTGGAAGCAGCGGACTTGGCGCACAGCTGCCATTAGAGGTGGTACCACCGTGCTGCCAACAGGCTGTGCCTGCCTGCTTCTTCTGGGCTGCTGCGGTCGTCAACTGGATGAAGTGTACTTACAACTGCTGCACACCCAAAGCAATATGTGTTGTGCTGGTGGGTTGGCTCCCTATCAGTCTGATTCAACCCTATCATCGCCACTTACAGATATGTGTATGCGCGGCACATTGTCCTTCAAGCCCTCTACGCTCAGGATGTCTGAGTGTGCGTACTGCTGCCGCTGCCACTCGCCCCTACTGACGCTGAGCTCGCTGCGTGCTGAACGCTTGGCGCTGCGTATCTTGTGCTGCACGTAGCTGCACATGACAAGTGCAGCAGATGCATGAGCAGCATGAGGAAGGGAAGCAGCTGAACTGGCACCAAGCAGGCACATGACAGGCAGCAGCTGCAGCAGACAGTGCTATAGGCAGGCCTGCACGGTATGTACACACCCTGATAGCTGCATTGAGTGTAAAACTTGTTTTTTCTTTCGCACGCATACTGGAAACAGCATGGGCACAGTGCCCAAGCATGACATATGCAGCAAGATGCGCTGCTGTTGCATGTAGCATACACGATGGTCTCTGGCAGCTTGCTCCAACACTTTACCAACGTGTATAAAATTTGAACATGATAGGAATGTGACAGCCAGGCGACCCCGGAAATGTCATGTGCTGAATTGTTGCTGCACTGCTGCTGCTGCTGCCGCTGCTGTTCCGCTCACTCGTCTTCCTCGGCCGAGAGGGGCGGAAGGATTGAAACAAGGGATTGAAGCGCAGGATCTATGCACATGGTCGGATAGACACACGTAGCTATACGCTCCAGCGCCTGAAAGTTCAGCTGCTTGAAAATTGAGGCGCCAAGCGTGCAGAACGAAATTTAAAGCACAAGCTCTCCTGCAAATACCAACAACATTATTCACGATGAACGCATGCCGGTTTAGTTAGCAGTGCACGGGGCTCGCACGTAGGTAGGGTGCAGGTATCGAGTTCAAAAGAGGATTGTCACCTGGTGACTGGCAGTGGTGACCACCACCGGCACACACATGGGAATAGCAAACAGCCGCAAGTTACAAGTTGAAGCTGCTCTCAGCACCATGGCAGCATAGGCTTGACCACCCCGTTGGCCAATGCCGGACTCAAGCGCCGTCCTCAATGCTCAATGATCTGCCGCCATAAGCACCAACTCGCTAGGCATGTATAGACGGCATATCCACTTGTTCATCTTACCCTACTTGAAGCACATATGCATGCCGCCACACCCTAATCAGCCTTGTGTATCTGTGTCTGTAGGGTGCAGCTGCAGCTGGCCGCATCATGCAGCAGTACGGTACCACCTGTAGTACAGGACACAACACACCAGAACTCACTGTCCACAATTGCTTCCTTTATCAACCTTCCCTGCTGCATCTAACCACAGCAGAGTAACTCTACACTCCGGGGCAACTTGCATGAACTCTACCTAGCCATCAGCATCCAAATCTAACACACACCATGCAGAAAACATGCAGAGCATCCTGTAAGCACATGTCAAACGCCCACAGCAACTCTACATGACATGCACAGAGGCTACACCTAAGAAATCGCCCCTTTAGATGCACACTCAGAACGCAAGGCTGCAAGCCTGCTGCTCAACAAAATTGTTTTAACTCCTGCTGCTTCCCTTTGCCAGTCAAGAGCACACATACACTCCGGTACACCAACAACAGCTCCCCCACTGTCATTGAAGTCTCAACAGTAGCTGTAGCCAGTCGCATTACGCTATTGCTTTTCAAATTACTGTCAAACCGGATAATGGTGCTGACAATACACACACACCAGTCGCATATGACACCTGCCAGTCACTGCATGCACAACTGCATGGGCACAGACGCAAACCGAAAAAGAGTACACAAGCCAGCACCTATGCGGGCAAAGGGCCCTGCAAGGTCTGCAATCATGATAACATCCAGGCGGCACCCGCTTCACATTGCAGGACCACCACCAGCATACAAGCAGCACCACCCAATCTGCATCCTCCTCCTCTGCTCTTTGCTCCTTTCTCACTTACTCCTGTCCTGCTCAACAGCCACAGCCCGCACTCCTCACCCGCACGCACGGAGCGCAGCTGCGCGTAGTGCTACAGCACACTCGCACAGACCGCAGCAGCACATAGTGCTAGAGCACTCTCGGGCACAGCGCGCAGCAACACGGTGCAGTGCAGCAGCACTGCTTACATGCACGGGGTGGCGCCTGCTGCCACCACGTAATTGTGCCGGTACAGACCACAGCAGCACATAGCGCTGGAGCACAGCACGCAGCAGCCCGTAGAGCTGTTGCACCGCTTACATGCGTGGAGTGGCGCCTGCTGCCACCACGTGGTCGTAGCACAGCGTGGTGAGGAAGTCACGGCTCAACAGCCACAGCCCGCACTCCCGACTCATCATCCGCACGCTCAGATTGCAGCTGCGTGTAGTGCTACAGCACGCTCGCACAGCGCGCAGCAGCACGGTGCAGTGCATCGGTGCAGTGCAGCAGCACTGCTTACATGCGCGCGGTGGCGCCTGCTGCCATGACGTGGTCATAGCACAGCGTGGTGAGGAAGTCACTGTAGTCCCCTCCGCTGATGGTCAAAACTCCCGACTCACCATTCGCACGCACAGATCGCAGCAGCACATAGTGCTAGAGCACGCTCGCACAGCGCGCAGCAGCACGGTGCAGTGCTGCAACGCTGCTTACATGCGCGGGGTGGCGCCTGCTGCCACCACGTGGTCGTAGCAGAGCGTAGTGAGGAAATCGCTGTAGTCCCCTCCGCTGATAGTGCCTGCAAGCAGCCGCTTCGCCAGGTCAAACTTGCTGCCTGCAAACTTGGCCTCGCCCAATTGGCTGCAGGACAAACAACAGCAGCAACGACAGCAACAGCAACAGCAAAGGACAGAAGGCGACAGAGCAGCATTAGCAACAGCAATGGATAGGCTTTGCAGGTTGCAAGCGTCAAGGCGTCAGGTCCAGGCATCAAGGGTTGGCCGCTACGGACACGGTCTCAGTACTGCTAAGCCAATGGTTTTGAGCACCAGCAAGCTGTGAATATAGTGGATTAACACCACTGAAAACACCACTGAGAACCGCAGTATTCCTGCACTATGCTTCGCAGCTATCACGTGTGCAGAATACGCGACACACTGGCCCCCACAGCCCTCAACTCCTGTACTTTGCCACCTCCCCGTCCAGGCACTGCACCACTCACGCCGCACTGCTCATGCAATACATCCAGCAGATGCTGGCCCAGAATCAACACAGTTTTTGCGAGCATCACACGTAGCCTCTCTCTCCCTCTCACCTCCTGAACTTTGCCACCTCCTCATCCAGGCACTGTGCCACCCACTCTGCTGTGATCACGCGGCCCTCGCGCGTGCGTGCGTTGTGGCGCACCCACTGCCAGAGCTGGCTGCGGCTGATCTCTGCTGTGGCTGCGTCCTCCATTAGGTTGTGGATGGGCACGCAGCCCACGCCGCTGCAGGTGATGAAGCAGGGCAAGAGCAAGCGTTGTTAACAAGCGGTAACATAAGCACAAAGGTGTGGCTGCGGTGGCAACTTGCAGCGACGGACGCAGCAACACACTGCATCTAGCATAGTGATCTTCCTATCACGCTATGCGTTCGAGCAACAGTGCAAGCCATCTGTCTGGTCCTGCAACCAAGCACGCCAACACCAAGTCAAAACTTTGTAACATATGTTATACCAACGTTTGACTCACCTGAGCCAGCTCTCCATGTATGCCAGGGCCACGTTGAGGTTGCCCCTCACTCCCTCCTCAGTGATGCTGCCAGGGAAGTTGATGTTGAGCAGGTCTTCAGCGTTCACGCTCACATCTTCGCGGCGCCTGAACAGCTGGTTGCACTGCAGGACAGCAGCAGAACAGCAGCAGCACACCCATTAGTTGACCATCCTTTGACGGTGCTTGTGTGATGTTGAGCATATCCTCAGCGCTCACGCTCACATCCTCGCGCCACCTGAACAGCTGGTTGCACTGCAGGATAACAGCAGCAACATACCCGTTAGTTGACCATCCCTTGACCATACATGTGCGTTGAAGCTACACTGAAGAGAGACATATAGAGCATGCGCACATCCAGCGGGAGCAAGAGCAAGCTTGCTGCAGTGTCGCACAACAGGTGCTCGTAATTACAGTCAAAGTAACATGATTTGAACTGCTGCCCCACCTGTGGCATGTACTTGTTGTACTGCTCCATGGCAATGGTCACCAGTGCGGGGTGGGCCACCCAGGAGCCATCATGGCCAGCAATTGCCTCGCGCTGCTTGTCTGCCTTCACCTGCAGGAAAGCGTTATTATTATTGTTGTTATTGTTGTTGTAACACAAGGTTGGAATGAGCACCAGCAGGCTGAGCGCTTCTGGCTGCAGATGTGCTGCTGCTACCATAAGCAGCTACATAGCAACAACCACCGAGCACATGAACCCACAGCCTCCACCAACTTGGTGCGCTTAAAACTCAAGGGAATCAACACGTGCCGCACGGCTGTGCTGGAAACCACTGAGCCGTGAGCTGGGCATACATCTCCACAACACCACAGGTGCCACACCCGGTGCTGCAACATATGCCGCATTGTGTTGCAGCTGTACCACACACCGCACACCTTTGCAAGTGCTGCCTCATTGGCTGCGGGGTCGTTCTTGATGGGGATCTGCGCTGCCATGCCTCCCATGGCGTGCACGCCGCGCTTGTGGCAGGTCTTGATCAGCAGCCGCACGTACGCATCCATGAAGGGGCTGGTCATGGTCACGTCAACCCTGCAGGCCAATAATCAAACAGTGCATATCATGTGGCGGGTCTTGATCAGCAGCCGCACGTACGCATCCATGAAGGGGCTCCTCATGGTCACGTCAACCCTGCAGGCCAATCAACACGACTTTTGACATCATGTGGCAGGCCTTGATCATCAGCCGCACGTATGCATCCATGAGGGGCTCGTCATGGTCACGTCAACCCTGCAAAGACTTCATGCAAACCAAGCAAAGCAAATTCAAGCCGACGCAACTCAAGCTGACGCAAGCAGAGAACCAGCACGTACGCATCCATGAAAGGGTTCGTCATGATCACGTCAACCCCGCAGGCCGTTAGGTAAATTAACGTCATGTGGCGCACCACCGCAGATCAAAGAACAGAGAAATAGAACTCCATGCACGGAGGAAGTCCTGCAAGCAGCTGTACATACATGTGAGCTGTGAGACTAACTGCTTACCACAGAGTACCCAAACCAGCAAACAGACAGTTGCTGCAAACTTCACGCCCATCTTCACACCCATCGTCTCACCCAACTTCACCCCCAAGTTCGCACCTGTTGGGCAGCACCTTGTCGGGGTGGTTCCTGAACTTTTTGATGAAGCTGAAGATGTAGTCCCAGCGCCCACAGTTGAGCCCGGAGCTGTGCTGCCGCAGCTCGTAGATGATCTCCTCCATCTCAAAGGCAGCAGTGATGGTCTCAATCAGCACCGTGGCGCGGATGGTGCCACGCGGCACGCGCAGCATGTCTGCAGAGCAGGACAGCATCTTATCATGAGAGATTGGCATGCTTGCCGCAAACCCAGTCAAGCACACCAGCCGCCATTGAAAAGCATTTAAAGCCGGCGAGGCGCAGCACACACTCGTGCACACCATGGTGCCCTGCTGCTCCTGTAGCAGCACACCCTGCTGCTGCTGCCGCAGCTCAAGCATCACTGCTGCGAGAGAGGCTACTACCGTGCAGCTGGAGAGTGAGATGCAACAAGAAGCAACGTCGCTCACCCTGTGCCAGGTTGAAAGGCGTCGTTCCAGAGCCGCGCCTCCAGGTGGCTCTCCAGTACTACCAACTCGAATGAACCACGGCCACTACACCACTACTGCTGCTGCTGCTGCTGCTGCAGCTACGACCTAAACACCACAACGCAGCTCACCCTGTGCCAGGCTGAAGGCGTCATTCACGGGGAGCGCTTCCAGGTGGCTCTCCACCACTTCTGACCACAGCTAAGCCATATGCGCAACAGGCAGCAAACCGGTTGATCACTGCTGACGCAGCTCACCCTGTGCTGGGTTGAAGGCGTCATTCCACAGTCCCGCCTCCAAGTGGCTTCCCCACTTTCAACCCCGATGCAGCACAGCATTACAGACTATTGCTGCTACAACTACACCTGCTACAACCAAACCACAACGCCGCTCACCCTGTGCCAGGTTGAAGGCGTCGTTCCACAGCCGCGCCTCCAGGTGGCTCTCCATCTTGGGCAGGCAGAAGTAGGGCCACTACATTACCACTGCTGCTGCTTCAGCTACAAAATCAATGCTAAAGCACAGCCTCACCCTGAGCCAGGTTGAAGGCGTCGTTCCAGAGCCGCGCCTCCAAGTGGCTCTCCATCTTGGGCAGGTAGAAGTAGGGCCCAATGCCCACCGCAACGCTCTGCCGCGCGTTGTGGAAGAAGTACAGCCCAAAGTCAAACAGGCTGGCGCTAACAGGCTCGCCGTCAACCAGGAAGTGCTTCTCCTCCATGTGCCAGCCGCGAGGGCGCACCTGCAAACATGCACATGATCGCGTAGCAGCAGCATACATTATGTGGTCAGCAGGTGAACATGCTGTTGACCAGGAAGTGCTTCTCCTCCATGTGCCAGCCGCGTGGGCGCACCTACAAAATGCACATGATCAAGCAGCAGCAGCAGCAGCAGTGCGGTCAGCAGAAAGGTTGGCTGTCACCCAGGAAGTGCTTCTCCTCCATGTGCCAGCCGCGCGGACGCACCTGCAGCAAAAATTTAAGCAGAAGAAGAGGTAGCAGCAGCAGCAGCAGCAGACACGACGCAGTTAGCAGGTGGGCCGGCTGTCAACCGTGAAGTGCTTCTCCTCCATGTGCCAGCCGCGTGGGCGCACCTACGACATGGTACAACAGCAGCAGCAGCAGCAGATACGATGCGGTCAGCATGTGGGTTGGGCTCCCATATTGAAGTTCTCCTCGTAATCATAAGGCAGCAGGAGCAGGTGCTGAACCACCATCAAACGCAGTCGCTGGCGACAGCGCCACAACACCAGCAGCAGCAGCAGCAGCAGTGGCTCACCAGCAGCGTTGCCAGCTCGTTGTCTGGGCGCAGGCGGTACTGCTTGCCGTTAGGTGCGTCAAACACGATGGTGCGGCGGTTGGCGTCCCTCAGGTTGACCTGGCCGTCCATGTTGTTGGCCCAGGTGGGGGCGTTGGAGTCTGTCGTGGCAGAAAAGAAATCAGTTTAATGTGTTAGTGGTGTGCAGGGGACATCAAACAGCTTTGGCTGCGTGGAGTGTTGTCAGGATGTAAGTTGCTGGTTGTGCAAAC
>CADDIJ020000081.1:0-25422 GCA_902809745.2 Tetradesmus lagerheimii
ATGGAGCAGTGCTCCCTCTTTCTTCCGCTCCTGAGGGGCGCGGGGCCGATGGCGTTGATGCTATGGCTTAATGGGTAACATGATGATGATGATGCATACTATGGCTAGTAGCCTGCGGCGGTTGCACAGGAGGCACTCCTGCAGCAGCATGTGCGCAGCACTTGACATCATGCGGCAAGCAGGCAGCCTGCTTGTGCGGCACACAGAGTCGCCCTCAGGGCGACTGAAGATGAGGAGGCTGGCGGCCTCCTCATGTAAAGCCGTGCATGCAAGCAAAGCTGGCGCACACGTGATGAAATCTGCCACAGCCTGAGAATCTGGCAGGCTGCTCAGCGGCCATAATTGCATCATTTTTTATTGTTGGTTACAAGGGGGCGGAATCTATTGGCTGGCCATACACTGCAATCCAGCGAACCTGATTGTCGGAGGCCTACGGCACCGCCGATTGCATCGTTGACCGTCAATAATGCGGCAGGCTGCCGCATGCAACATGTAGCAGCTCATAGCAGGAAACCCACGCTCTGTGTGTTGTGCTGTGCTGCAACAACTCGTGCCAGCGCATGCTGCAGCCCACACTTGCACACTGTCACAGTGCGGCATGCTTGCTGAGCAGACCCGATGCTGTAAATGGTGGGCAGCAGAGCTTTTTGGCATCAGCAGCTCACGCACATGGACGTACAGTAATAAGCCTAAGCATGCATCATCCTGCGCTGGCATCCGATGGCGTCCCGATGTGGGTTGAACTGTGATCGGATCACTCAGCTGCTGCCAACAACCCTGGACACACTTGCAGTGTTAGCCAAGACACACAGGGCACATCCGTCACCCACGTATCTTTTGATTGCGTCAACATGCTTTTGGAGACCAAATGGCAAACAGACACGAGACTGGCAGCCCAGACCCCACTACCCAACCCTGTCACTGTCTGTACGATGGCCCAGATGAAGTCCTGCTCGACCATCGCCCTGGACACGTTCTTGATCTGCTTGTTTCCTGCGCAGCAGATACTGTTGGTTCGCTGTAGTGCTCATTACCCTTGCAACCACCTTCGTGTAGGCACTGCCGGGATCAGTGTACAGGTGTGTATTGGAGCGTGTAGCTGCAAATACTTTCATGTCGTGGTCAGCAACGTGTGTGGTGTAGCACTTTGTTTGGGCTTTTCCTGCGCAGTGAGCACGGTTGGGTCCTTGGCGAGCTTGCCTTTACTCAAGCCAAAGCAGTTTAGCTTTAAAGACGTCATACAAATCATCTCAGTGCAGGGCAAGCGAGGCTAGCTCTGTCATTGCCCCACAGGGCTTCTCAGCGGTGCAGGGCGTTCGCAGGCAGCAGTCCCAGTCTCGCACGCTAGCCACTGCTACGCTCGATATACGACTCATCGGGCAGCTTGGCGTGTGCGACGTTCCTGCAGATATCATGGTGGACCTCAAGGGCAAGGTTGCGCTGGTTACTGGCGCGACATCTGGCATCGGCCAAGTCACAGCAGAGTACCTTGCAGGTAAGCTTAAAGCAGCGCATTTGCTTCCACGGCTTGCACTGGTCACCACAGCAGCTGCCAACCAGCGAGGGCAGTGGCTAGCTGGCCCCAGCAGTACCAGCAGCAGCTTGTGTACTGGAAGTAACTGCACAGCAGCAATCAAGTGAGCCGTGCAGCAGCGCAGCTGTTTTGCTGCAGGATCATGCTGAAGTATGATCTAAACTGGTACCCAGCTCCTGCTTTGGCTGTTGAAAGCAAGCTGCACCTTCGTGTGTTGTGTCCCACTAGCCTGCTGTGTGCTCTGTGTCCTGCTGTTCTGTTGCTGTTGCCGATTGTGTTGCAGAGCATGGCGCAACTGTCATCCTAGGCGTGAGGAACACAGATGCTGGAAAGAAGTTGGCAGAGGAGATCATGTGAGAGCCTTGCGCAGCAGCAGCGGTACCAGCAGAAGGAGCAGCAACAGCAGCACTGGCCACATATGCATTGCCAGACATGCATGTGCAGGCAGCAACAAGACAGTACCCTTGCAGCCGTGCTGTGGGTCCAGGTTGCAACGCTGTCCTCTGTGCATGATGGCCGTGGTAGCGCTGTGCACGCAGCAGCAGAGGCAGCACGCATGCAAGCAGCTGGTTGGTTGTCGAGCGGTTTGCTACATGCCACATGCAGCTCTGCCTGCTGCTGCCTGTCAAATGGGCACGTCACTGCTTCGCAACAAGTAATCAAGTAGTGGAAGACGGCTCAAAGTTGATATCCCAGCCGCATGGTAGCATGTGGCAAAAACTGACGCTGCCCATTATGCACAACTAACTGGCTGTTTGCCTGCAGTTGTGTTGGTTCCGCGCTGAACATCCTGCAAGGCCAAGCAGCCTGACTTGCAGACAACCAACACACGGGCTATGCACCTCCTCTCTTCGCTCCTTGTATTCTGACCAGCTGCGTCAACAGCTTTCCTGCAAAGCAGTCACCACCTGCAGGGCCAGGCACCAGGCTTTCAGGGCGAAGTGGTGACCTTTGCTTGACCTCATGAAGCAGGACAGCATCAGCACGTTTGCCAGCCACACACTACTATTGCTTTGCATCTCTTCTCTCCTCTTGACCAGCGGTTGTGTGCTTTCCTGCAAACCCGCAGGGCCAAGTACCCAGGTTCCAAGGAGTGCGGCCCCCCTCTTGACCTCATGAAGCAGGACAGCGTTAGCACATTGCCCAGCCATACACTACTTCTATGTTTGCACTCCTGTTGACCAGCAGTTGTGTGGTTTCCTGCAAACCCGCAGGGCTAAGTACCCAGGCTCCAAGGCGGAGTGCGGGCCCCCGCTTGACCTCATGAAGCAGGACAGCATCAGCGCGTTTGCCAGCCACAGGCTGCTATTAGGTTTGCCCTCGCCTTGACCAGTAGTTGTGTGCTTTCCTGCAAACCTGCAGGGCCAAGTATTCAGGCTCCAAGGCGGAGTGCGGGCCCCCTCTTGACCTCATGAGGCAGGACAGCATCAGCGCGTTTGCCAGCCGCACACTACCATCATGTGTTCTCTCCTGTTGACCAGCAGTTGTGTGCTTTCCTGCAAACCTGCAGGGCCAAGTACCCAGGCTCCAAAGCGGAGTGCGGCCCCCCTCTTGACCTGATGAAGCAGGACAGCATCAGCGCGTTTGCCAGCCGTACACTACTATCATGTTTCCTCTCCTGTTGACCAGCAGTTGTGTGCTTTCCTGCAAACCCGCAGGGTCAAGTACCCAGGCTCCAAGGCGGCAGGCTCCAAGGCGGAGTGCGTTGACCGCATGAAGCAGGACAGCATCATCGTTTGAAAGCCACGCACTACTATTAGCTTTGCCCTCTTCTTCACCAGCAGTTGTATGCTTTCCTGCAAACCCGCAGGGCCAAGTACCCAGGCTCCAAGGCCGAATGCGGGCCGCCTCTTGACCTCATGAAGCAGGACAGCGTCAAGGCGTTTGCTGAGGCCATCAACAAGCGCGCAGGCTCCCTGGACATCCTGGTCAACAACGCAGGCCTGGGATACACCAAGAAGAGCTTCACAGAGCAGGGCGTGGGCATGCTCACTCAGGTGCGAAGGGCTGCCGTGTCATTTTTGTTAACAACCGTGGTTGAAGTGATGGCTCTGGTTCTGGGGCTTTGGTCACAGGCCTGGGATACACCAAGAAAAGCTTCACAGAGCAGGGCGTGAGCATGCTCACTCAGGTGCGCTGGATTGGTTGAGTTTACATTGATACTCTACACGGGTTTAACAGGATTGGCCTGGGGCTACAGGCATGCAGCTGGTGCCCAAGTTTGTTGTAGCAGGGTGGGCTGGGTACTGGGTAGCTGGCTGGGACATGCAGGCTTGAGGTACACCAGGAGCACAGGGCAGCGGCGGCGGCAGCAGAAGAGGGGTTACATGGTGTGCACAGGCGACTACAGCGCAACGAACACCCACGGCGGCGGCGGCGGCTCGCACTGCTCAGCAAACTGTGCGTCAGAGCGACAAGATTGCTGCTGCTGCTGCCCCAGCCATCCGCCTGTACCGCCCAGCTCCCCCCTGGAGCTGCCCCCTCCCCGCTCCCACCAGCAGTTGCCCTGGTGTCGCCGTAGTATAGTGGTCAGTATCCCTGCCTGTCACGCAGGAGGCCCGGGTTCAATTCCCGGTGGTGGTGTACGCATGTGTTTTGCCGCCTCTTGCATTGGTGACTTTGGGCAACAGTCAGCCGAGTTGTTGTCCACCAACACCTGTGTGCGTAACAAGTGTTTCTACAGTATATGGACTTGGGAAAGGGGGTGGTGGCACTAAGAGCTGCAAGTATTGCGGTGACGTTTGAAGTAATGTTGACTTGTGAGATGTGGCGCATAGACGGCCTGTCTGTCACATACATTCTGCATACTGCTGATGAACATGATGCTGCAGTAGTCTGCTGTTCCTGTTGGGCTTCAAATTAAGGCTTACCCGTAACAGCAGACTACCTTCGAGTCATGTTCATTGGCAGTATGCAGGATGTATATGCAGCTGTAGGTACGCTTTCAACATACAGAGGTATCGGTGTCGACAACAACAAACTGCATCAACAAGCTGCGAATATCACACCAACCTACATGTGTATACGCCCTGCTGCTGCCAGCAGCAGCACCAGCAGCAGCAGACGACCAAGCCAGACGACCACAGCAACGCCAGCAGTCATAACACTAGCAGCCAGCAGGCACAACACTAGCAGCACTACCTCACACAAGAGAGGCAGCTGGCACATGCTACACCAGTCTGTCGCTCCTCGACGCATGTCTCACACGTTCTTGCGCATCCGGCTAACCAGGCGCTCATTTGTGGCTGTGTCAGTGCCGCAGCACTTTCTGCTCTCGGTTGGCAGATTCGATGCGCTTGGCCAGGCGGATCTTGCTGATTATCTTCCAGTGCTTGTTTTTGGTTGTTGGTGTGCTGCCGACAATCAAAACAAAGACCTTGAAGATCATCAGCAAAATCCGGCTAGCTAAGCGCATTCAGTTCCTCACTGCCGCTTGCCGCTCTCGTTTGAGACTCTTAATGCGCTTGGCCAGGCAGATCTCGCTGATGACTTGCGTTGCCCTGTTCTTCGTTGTGGGCATGCTGTCCATGATGAATAACTAGGCCTCGCAGATCATCAGCAAAATCTGGCTGCCCAAGCGCATCCTATTCTTCACCGCCGCTTGCCGCTCTCGTTTGGAACTCAATGCGCTTGGCCAGGCAGATCTCGCTGATGATTTGCGTGGCCCTGTTCTTGGTTGTGGGCATGCTGTCCGTGATGAATAACTAGGCCTCGCAGATCGTCAGCAAAATCTGGCTGCCCAAGCGCATCCAGTTCCGCACTGCCGCTTGCCGCTCTCGTTTGAGACTTAATGCGCTTGGCCAGGCACATCTCGCTGATGATTTGCGTGGCCTTGTTCTTGGTTGTCGGTGTGCTGCCCACAATCAAATCAAAGACCCCGCAGATCATTAGTAAAATCTGGCTAGCTAAGCGCATCCAGTTCCTCACCGCCGCTGTGCAGTGTAGTGCGGGTCCTGCAAACATGCGGCTTTATCGTAGCATGCTTTCATGATAACACGGCTTTGGCAGTGCATGCAGCATTCAAAGGAGCAAACGTAGCAAACAACTGCAAGAACTAGTTCTTGCATCACCAGCACGTACAACAGGGATGCGGCTGCTTCTAAAACTACCGTGCTGTTGCTGGCTGGACTGCTGCTATTACACATGTGTACATTTACAGCAGAGAAAGATTACAGTGTGATTCACCTCCAGCAGCTTCAGCTGCGCCTGCGCAGAAGAAGAGAGGGCTTACACGGTGCTACGCTGCTACGGACACCAGCTGAAAATAGGACGCCTGCGTAGGCGCAACATTGTCACGCGTTGTGAGCAGGAAGCTGATGAGATCGGTAGCTGTCTCTTGCTTAGGGCTGTGATGTCAAAGTGAGGTATACTGCAACGGTATACCCAATGTTTGTCACGTTCAGCTGCACAGGTAGTGGATCTGGCCACGGGTGGGTTCACCTCTCCAGCTGGCCACATCTCATATGCTGCGCTGCTGCTGCTGAGGGTCTTCAGATGTCAGAGTTAAGCGCAGCATGCTCAGGTAGTGGATTGGAGCAGATCCACTACCTGCGCATGCGGCATGTGCCCAACTCTGACACCCAACTCTAACCCGCAGAAGCAGCATCGCAGGTTATGTTCCTGCGAGCGGTCTTACACTAAGCACTTCTCCGCAGCGTATGATGGTTAGTAAACCAGCAGCCTTGTGTGGCAGCAGCTGCAGCCAGCAGCCTCAGCTTAGCAGTGCACAGAGCACTACTGCAAGGGCACATTCTGAAAACATAACCTGCGGTGCTGCTGCTGAGGGTTATCAGATGTCGGAGTTAGGCACATTGAGCACGAGCAGGTAGTTGGTTTGAACAGGTCTGCTGAGATCTGCTCAGATCCACTACCTTAGCATGCTGACTGTGCCCAACTCTGACATGTGAAACCCCTCAGCAGCAGCATTGCAGCATATGTTCCTGCAAGCGGCCTCACACTGAGCACTTCTTCACAATATATCAGCGCTAGTAACACATTGCATTACATTACAGGCTGCACGCAAACACGAGGGGGAACCCCAGCCAGGAGCCAACGGGATGCTCATAACAGGGGGCATATTACAGCAGGCTTGTGTAGCAGCAGCTGCAGCCAGCAGCGGCAGCTCAGCAGTGCACAGCACACTGCTGCAGGGGCACGCTCAGGCGCATGCACTGCATCAACAGCAGTGCAGCAAATGCTCCTGCAGGCAGCCTCGATTGAGACACAATGCTCTTATAAACGTAATCAAAAACTGTCCTGCAGCATTTGGTGCTTCAGCGTGCTAGGTTTATTGGTGTGATTGACGCACCATGCTTATCGCGTACAGTCTGCATGACAGACTTTCTGCATGACAGAACCATCCTGGTTGGCAGCGTCGAAAGGCCGTGTTACATGGAGGGTGGTCCTGCCCTGTGTGAGTTGCCAAGCACAGCAGCGCGTCGAAGAACAGGACGGGTCACATTGTGTGCACATCGTGTGAGGCGGCGCGAGAAGAAGAAGAAGAAGAGGGGTTACATGGTGTGCACAGGCGACTACGTCGCAACGAACACCCAAAAGCAAAAGAGGGCTGCTAGAAGTTCAGCGGAAAACAGGCTGTCACCCAAAGGAGGCCCACCCTGAGAAAGCCTCTGTGTGTGAGACATGACACGTGACTCTGCTGGCAGAACCGTCAGACTCACAACACGCAGTGTAGATTCTATTGGGACATGTAGCAGGACTAATCTAAAACAGTGCCGGTGACAGCAAACCATACTTGGTGCAGTATAGTGGGCGGGCTGAACTCAACAGGACAAAGCTGGCCAACAAAGGTCAGACCATCGGCCTGAGGCAGGAGACAAGGGGGAAAGGAGCAGAGGGCCAGGTGGCTGCTGCAGGGGCGATGCAACTGCATATTGCAGCAGCTGCACCACAGGCCCTACAGCTTCTGCAGCGCAGGACCACCGGTCTCAGGCTTGACAGAGGTCAAAGGGCAAACTCAACATGCAGAATGATGGCTGTCACCGCCGCACCACACGCAGGCCATTACCCCGCAGCACAGTGTGCCAAGAGACAAACGACTGCCGGGTGAAAGAGCTGGTTGCTATGCCGCCGCGGCACTCTGGTCGTAGCGCCAAAATCAGCAAGCGTATCCCAAAAAGCACCCAAAGCTGCATGTATTGCCACCTGCTCCACCAGCAGTTGCCCTGGTGTCACCGTAGTATAGTGGTCAGTATCCCTGCCTGTCACACAGGAGGCCCGGATTCAATTCCCGGCGGTGGCGTACGCATGTGTTTTGCTCTTATTTCACACTCCGCATTTACCACCATTGCAAAACCTATCACAGGTTCTTGGTGCTGTGACGCGGTGTGTGTGATGTTGCTGTTGGCTGCAGCTTCCATCCTCATGCAACTGCTGCGACGGGCGCTTTTGCATGGCTTACAGACTGAAGCTGCATGTGCTGCTGCTGCTGCTGCAGGTGAACCACCTGGGCCCCTACACGTTGACGCGGCTGCTTGAGAAGAAGTTGGTGGCCAGCAAGGCGCGTGTGGTCAACGTGGTCAGCGTGACGCACCGCATCACAACCATCAGGTGAGCGCCAGCACATTGGGAATCAAGTGTTGACTTGTGTGTTTGGCAGCACATCCTGTGTTGTGGGATGGTGTGCATAGCAGTGAGTCAGCGTGGTCAGTGTGACGCACCGCATCACAACCATCAAGTAAGAGGAGGCACAAACGGACCTAACTGTTGGCTTTTGTGCATGCCTGTGCTTGGCGACGCATGTTGTGTTGTGTTGGGATAGTGTGCATAGCAGTGAGTCAACGTGGTCGGTGTGAAACACCGCATCACCGCCATTAAGTAAAGGAAGCTCTTCAAAAGCTTTAAAAACTTTCACGAATCTTCAATGACATTGTTGCAGGGACGCCAAGGCGCTGTTCACGGACTGGAAGGGTGGCTTCTACCAGCACAACAAGCTGGCAAACGTGTACACGGCATTCGAGCTGCAGCGCAGGTGGGCCCCGCGTTTGGTTCTGTGCTCGTTCACAGCCTCTGCTGTGACAGTTGTTGTCTTGTTCAGTGCAGCCGGCACACCTGACCTACACAGCAATGTAATAACTTTCAAGGTACTCTGCATCGCTTTGATTGCAATAAGCCTGGTTGTGACGGGCCTCACTCAAACACCAGGCCCAACATAGCATGTGCATGCTATGAGTGACATGTGATGTGCTGGCCTTGCCTCTTCCACACTTGGTGCTGAATGACCACTGTCGTAATCGCATGTGTGTCTTCCCACAGGCTGGGTGCGCGGGGGCTGCAGGCTGTTGCAGCAGACCCAGGGGCGGTGCGCACCAACATCTACAATAACAGCCCCAAGCTGACCTTGCCTCCCCCACAACCGTTGTAATGTTATAACAGCTGTTTCAATGACATGTGTGTTTGCATGCAGGCTGGGTGCGCGCGGGCTGCAGGCTGTCGCAGCAGATCCGGGCGCGGTGCGCACCAACATCTACAACAACAGCCCCAAGCTGGGCCGCGGTTTCATCAAGACCATGATCGACAACTGCTACGCACCGCCAGAGGACGGAGCACAGGTGGGGGGGGGTGGTCTTTTACGTTACGTAGCGTGTTTTGTAACGCATGACAGCTGTCAACTGCTATGCGCTGCCAGAGGACGGAGCGCAGGTGGGGGTTGGTGGTGTCTCACGTGCGTTTGTTGTGTGTTAACTGGGGGGGTGAATACCTACTGGCTGGCCACACACAATAGCAAGTACAGGCAGCGCAGCATGCTGTCCTGTTGCGGGCTTTCTGGCAGCAATCCGCCGAAAGAGGCCCTGGCTGCTGAATGTCACAGCTTCTGCATATTCCTACTGCTGCCGCCACACCATATGCGGGCCAATACCACTGTGCACATGCGAACATGCCGTGCAGGCGGTGATCTACGCAGCCACGTGTGACTGGTCAACTGCTGCTGCTGCTGCTGCTGCTGGCAACTCGCGTGCTTCTCATCATCATCATGTTACCCGCGTGCTTCTGTTCATTGCACTTGTGAATGTTGTGCAGGCGGTGATCTACGCAGCCACCTGCGACTGGTCTACTGCTGCTGCTGCTGCTGCTGCCAACTCGTGTGCTTGTATTCTTTGCACATGCGAACATGCTGTGCAGGTGGTGATCTATGCAGCCACCTGCGACTGGTCTGCTGCTGCTGCTGCTGGCAACTCGTGTGCTTATGTTCTCTGCCATGTCAATGCTGCACAGGCGGTGATCTACGCGGCCACGTGTGACTGGCCTGCTGCTGCTGCTGCCAACTCGTATGCTTATGTTCACTGTGTATGTGCACATGTTGTGCAGGCGGTCATCTACGCGGCTTCTGCATCTTCCTGCTGCTGCTGCTGCTGCCAACTCGTGTGCTTATGTTGCACATGTGAACATGCTGTGTGCAGGCGGTGATCTACGCAGCCACGTGCGACTGGTCTGCTGACCAGCGCAAGCGCAGTGACGGCTCCCCGCTGCAGCCCGCAGAGGACCTGCGCTACTACGCACGCGGCGTGTTCACATGGCCACAGGTGCGGGGCCTTTGATCTTGTGATTAAACAGCCTCTGCAAGGCTTGCAAGGCTTGCGGTTACTGTTGTTGCTTGCTGTTGACTGTGCTGTGACGTGCTGGTATGTGCATGTCAAGGCGAGATGTGTGTGTGGTTTTGCTGTTGTGACGGCTCCCCGCTGCAGCCCGCAGAGGACCTGCGCTACTACGCACGCGGAGTGTTCACCTGGCCACAGGTGCGGCGCTGCTGTTGGTTTGTGTGGGTTTAGGCAGGTGTTGCCACATTGCGCTGTGGGGTGACTTGACCTTCACAAGATCCTGCAGCGTGGTATGCACGCAGTGCACAGAGCCAGCTTCGCTTGCGCAGCAATATCATAGTGTGCTGCATGGAGATCCCACTGCCGTGACTTGGCGTCTGGTTGCTCATTATGTCGCAAGCTGTTGTGATCAATGTGCTGCTGCTGCTGCCTTTGCAGCTGTGCAACGACTGGGCGCTGGGCGGCAAGGGCGGCATCAAGAAGGTGAAGGGCGACATTTGGGGCGCGAGCACGGTGGTGCTCAGCTTCCTGGACTGGCCCCTGCGCAGGTGCGCAGACATGGGCATGAACATCATAGGCTATGCTGCATGCTGTGATGTCTTTGAGTGTGGAACATCTGTGTTGCGCCAGGCAACCATGCACATGACCAACTATGCAGCACGGTGGTGCTCAGCTTCCTGGACTGGCCCCTGCGCAGGTGGGCAGACACGGACATGAACATGACACGAACAGCTGTGCTGCATGCATGCATGCGTGCTTTTCAATGCAAGCTGTTTGGCTGTGTGGGATGCTGTGCGTGTGTACTAGGTGGTGCGGCTGCTTGTGGGCAGGTAGACGACAGCACGCGCGCCATGCGCTGTGCAGATGGTTGGCAACCATGCGGTGTGCTGCTGTGTATCGTGCAAGATCGTGTTGACCAGTCTTTGGCGTATCCAGCGGCTGTGGTGGTGCTATGTCCAGATGTGCTGTATGTTCAGTCATTTCACGCTCCCTGTGGTGCATGAGCAGGCTTGCAGGCAGAAGCAGCAAAGCACAGTGGGCCTGCATGTGGGCATCAATGTGTTTTGATGTGTTGAGTTTCGCGCACTACTTCTGCTGCTGCTGCTGCAGGCTGCTGGGCAACAAGCTGATGGGCCGCACCAAGCATGTGGTCATCAGTGCATGAGTGAGCATTGAGTTTCATTGCTGCTGCTGCTGCCGCAGGCTGCTGGGTAACAAGCTGATGGGCCGCACCAAGCTGTGCAAGCCAGGCAGCCACGCGTACGACGAGAAGATGTCAGCAGCGGTCTGGGAGGCCAGCGCAGAGTTTGCAGGCGTGCCTGTGCAGCCACAGGTGTAGAAAAGAGCCACAGGTCTAGAGATGAGGATGGACAAGGCTGTTGTGTAGTGCAGGTTGGCTGTGGACGTGTGGTGTTTTGGGTATGGCAGGGTGCGGAAGCAGTGAAGTGGTTATGGTGGGTGCTGCTGCTGCAGCCGTCGGCATCTTTCTGATGACAGGCGCTGATGCACCTGGTGCATTGGGTTCCGCAGCTCGGCAAGATGCGGAGGGAGGCTGGGTAAAGGCATGGGTGTGTTGTATGTTGGCGTTCAGCCCGTGGCTGGTCAAGCAGCAGGTGTTGCAGCAGTGTAAGAATGCCAAAAATGTAAGCGTTGGCTCCCGGGTTCGAAATGACGCCTTGTAAATTGGCCAACAAGAAATGGACATTCAACTGTGAGAGTATCAAACGCCGGTACCGCCCTCTCCTTGAGATGCCTGTCCCCGCACCACCAGCTGAGTGGTGTCGCCGTAGTATAGTGGTCAGTATCCCTGCCTGTCACGCAGGAGGCCCGGGTTCAATTCCCGGCGGTGGCGATCATTTTGCTTTTGTCCCTGGCGGCCAGTCAACGCAACAGCCCCTATCTATATACTTCATATGTTCCTATTTACTCCCTTCGGTAGTGATTGGGCGCTGTTCGCTGGTGCGGGCCGGAAATAGCCCTGGGTGATCTATTAATTCCTTTTGTGTGGCGTGGAAGGCTGCTGGAGACCGGAAGGACTCAAGGCGTTCATGTTCGCTTTGGTGCACCAGGTGCCAATCTCTCTCCAGGCCACATGGGTGCGCAAAATCGGCCATGTACATTGTGATTTGGCTGAAAATGTGAAATCGGGCTCGAGAGGAGGTTTCCCTGGATGTCGGTCCCAGCTTGCCATCTCCGGAAGTCCCCGATACAGAATGGTGGGATCGATGGATTGCAAGGAGTTGGAATTTGGCAATTGCACGATCCCACATCCTTTAACCCATGGTTTGCTTAGCAAACTAGCAGCTTGCTAGTGAGCTAAGCACTCCACCTTCAATTGAGCAACAGCGGGCCTCTCCGTTCCGCTGTGATGCATGCTGGCAGCATACACGGCTCAGATATAATTTGGTGTTCATGTATTGAATGTATGAGTGGTTCTGCAGCTACATGCATGGAATCTGCTGTTGCTCCCTATGTAGCAGCAGTTGTCTGCAGCAGGTGTGGTGTTGCAGCTGGTGTGTATGCATTGGGGGACACAGCTGTCCAGAATCCTGTGGCAGTCTATTTGTGTACCATCCAGCAGGAATTATTTCAACTGACAGAGGCGCTGTTCCTGTTGAAAGTTTTGTATACATACTGCTGCTAAGTAGCAGCAGTTGTGTGTCAGCAGACGTACAGCAGAGTTGCAATGGTGGTGCAATAGCTGTGAACATTCACAACGGTTAACCGTTCACAGTTTGAAAGCTCATCACATGTACAAGTGATGTCATGGCAGGTTTAAATCTGCATGTTAACAGGACTTGGAATGTGGATACAGTTGGCTAGCACATCCAGGCTGGATTACCTGCTGTGCTATATTGTGTATCCACTGACCGCTGTGTTGGTTTGCATGATTGAAGTTTGCTGTGTTCACTATGTATACGTTACTGTTGCTACGTAGCAGCAGTTGTCAGCAGACTGCAGTTGTGCTGCAGCAGCTATGAACACAGCTTATCACTTGTACATGTGGTGTTTCAGCAGAGAGTACTCTGCCGTTTGCCCTGGCTTACTAAGCCCTCTCTGTGATAGAATGAGGCAGTCGGTGCATTTTTGTCTAGCACAGTGTCTAGTACTAGACATTGCTTAAATGTGCTAGACAGTGTCTATATCCTGCTTTCATGGCTGCTGTGCCATATTGTATATTTGCTGCTCACCGATGTCCTGATTGGCTGTTATGCGCCGAAAGTCATTATAATTCCTGTTCACTGTATGTACACTGTATGTACAGGTCTGTCCTTCAAGAGTTCTTCGAGTGAGAAAGGCTTGACATTTACCAACATTTGTTGAATGCTACTGCCATGATTGGCAGCCTTGAGAGGTTGGGTACTGCTTGATTTGACAGTAGCATGTTGTTGAGCCTGTGATATCCTTTTTCACCCAGGTCTTCGTTGCGCCGTAGGCGCTTGAGCAGACCACTGTAACCTCTTCTTTTCAAAAAAAAAAGCAACAGCCCCATATTGTATATTTGCTGCTCACCGATGTCCTGATTGGCTGTTATGCGCCGAAAGTCATTATAATTCCTGTTCACTGTATGTACACTGTATGTACAGGTCTGTCCTTCAAGAGTTCTTCGAGTGAGAAAGGCTTGACATTTACCAACATTTGTTGAATGCTACTGCCATGATTGGCAGCCTTGAGAGGTTGGGTACTGCTTGATTTGACAGTAGCATGTTGTTGAGCCTGTGATATCCTTTTTCACCCAGGTCTTCGTTGCGCCGTAGGCGCTTGAGCAGACCACTGTAACCTCTTCTTTTCAAAAAAAAGCAACAGCCCCTCAGGTGCTGTGATGCCAAGCTACTCGTGCGCCTCCTAGGCCATGTTTTTGTTACTTATACACACTCACTTTGTGTGTGTATTGCCATTCTATCGATCTCTGACTACTATAATTCGGGTGTACAGTAGCGACGTAGTCGCGTTTTTTTTGCACCGTGTAACATATATCGGCCCCTCAGGTGCCGAGGCAGAGCCCCGCCAGCAGTCTAGCTTGAAAGCCAGGGTCACAAGTTCACACAGCGATCCGTTACACACCGGGGTCAATGCCTCACCAATGGATTTGTGTTTGACCATCATCAACCCTGCATGACAGAATGTTCACGTTCTGCCAGCGCGGAGCATGCATTCCAGGTTGCAGCTGACTGGCTAGTATGCCCAAAGAACGTACGCAAAACGCAAGCCAGCTTGGAAGCGCTCCAAGCCATGACAAATGAGAGTCCCATCAAGGGTTCAACCCGTGCCCTGGCTGTCTCAACAGATGCAGTCGTAGCTGCAAACACATCAGCACCATCCGATGTTCTTGTGGAGCCTGAGGGTTCAGCGTTGTGACAATACTGTGGCAGGGAACTGCCCACCATGACAAACAACAATATTGCCACAACGGTGAACCCTCAGGCTCTACAAGAGCACCCAATGTGCAGAAAAGCATGTAGCTGCATACAATATGCTGCTACATGCCGCACGCAGTGACTGCACGAGATCACAACATGAGCAGGCTGCTTCACATCTGTACCGTATGCTGATGAAAAGCTGTCTAGGCTGCACTCGGCTGCGTACAGATCTCAGCTGCAGCACCTGGCAACACGCCCACTTGACGTGTACGCATGAGACCTCACCCTAGCCAATTGAGCAGCACTCAGCTGCGCACAGTGCGCTGCTGCACACACTGCAGCACACGACTACACGCCCACTTGACGTGCACGCATGGTGCTCTAGGCAAAAAGCCGCGTGACGCACACTCAGCTGCGCACAGTGCGCTGCTGCACGCACTGCACCACATCCCCCGGCTGGTACCCTCCAAACCTCCCCTCATCAAGTACCACTCCACACTCGCCAGCCTTCCCCACAGCATTCACATCATTCTTGTGCTGCCGCAAGTTACTGCACGGCCCCTCATACACAAACTCCCCATCCCGCACAACCCTAAACACCACCCCGGACCCCACCTGCAGAGAACCCTCCTGAACCCTACACCCTGCCACCTTTCCAACTTCCTTGCGGTTCTGAAGCAGCGGGAAGACTTGCAGCACAGTAGCACTTCCAAGCACCTGCTCGGCTAGGCTCCCCTGTCCACCCACCCCACCAGATTCTGCCGCACTAATGCAGGCTTCAACCTCCTCCAACAAGTGGTAGATCACACGATGCTGCAGCACCTCAACCTTGGATGTCTTCAGCGCAGCATCCACATCAGCCGCAGGCGGTCGCAGGTTGAATGCAACGAGCCGAGCGCCAGTAGCAGCTGCCAAATGCAGGTCTGACGCACTGACCGGCCCCACACCGCAGTACACCACTTTCAGGTGCACCTTGCCAGCTGCTGCTGCTGTCACTGCGTCACGAACTGCCTCCGCAGAACCCTGGACATCCGCCTTTATAACAAACGTTATAACAGGCGCTTCGGGCGGCAGCGCTGCTACATCATCTGCTGCTGCTTCAGCACCAGCTGCATCTGCGGCTGCTGCTGCCTGAGATGAATCATCAAGGTCTCCATCTGCTGCTGCTGCTGCTGCAGCGTCTGCCCAACCCCCTGCTGCTGCTGCTGCTGCAGCATCGCCAGAGGTTTGCTGCTTGAGCTGGTCTTCCTCCAGCTGCATGGACTGCTGCAGCATGGCCATGCGCTCGCTGTTGGTGTGGCGCTTGAAGCCGCCCAGCTGCAGCTCGCGGATGCGCTGGCGCAGCTGCCGCTTCCTGCAAGCATGACGAAGAGCATAGCATTAAGAACCATGTGTCAGGTGCGCTCACAAACACAAGAACAACAGCATGTACTGTATAAAATGCCACCCAGCTGCAGCTCGCGGATGCGCTGATGCAGCTGCCGCTTTCTGCAAGCATGTGAAGCATAGCAGCAAGGATCACATGTGATGTGTGAAAGGATGTGAGTTCTACAACCCAACTGATAATCCAGCTGTGGCGCTCTGCCACCCACAGCTGAACTACCATAACCCGTCACAGTCCAAAACGCTGCTGCACAGCAGCTGCACACAACCCACCTCTCATACTCCTGCTTGCGCAGCTGCTGCTGCCGCCTGCTGTGCTCAGCCTGCATCCTCGTCAGCTGCCCCTGCCTGAAGTCCTCAGCACGTGCCGATCAGCATGACAGGCATGTACGCACAACCCACCTGCCACACTCAAAGTTATCTGACTTAGTTCAACACCAACCACAGCTGAGCTGCTACAACCCTCCACAGACCGCAGTCCTGCTGCACAGCATTTGCACACCACCCAACAACAAAAACCAACGCACCTCTCATACTCCTGCTTGCGCAGCTGCTGTTGCCGCCTGCTGTGCTCTGCCTGCATCCTCGCCAGCTGCCCCTGTCTGAAGTCCTCAGCACGTGCCGATCGCGCTGCTGCCATCTTTGCAGCACGTGCCTCGCTGCCGACTACGATAAGTTCGTCACCAGCAGCGGGGATGGCGCGTAGGCCTGACACGACCACTGCTTGGCCAGGGCCTGCTTGCATGATATTGGAGCCTCTGCCGTCCTTGATGGCGCGCACCTGTTTGTTGCAGCAAGGATTCAGCAGAGTTGCAGTAAGTCAAAGAAGAGCGTGAAGATGGAGAGAAATGGGACAGCAGCAGGTGTGGCGCGTAGGCCTGACAACCACTGCTTGGCCGGGGCCGGCCCGCGTAATGTTGGAGTCTCTGCCGGCCTTGATGGCACGCACCTGCTCATTCGTTGCAGCAACGATTCAGCAGAGTTGCAAAATATGTAAATGTCAAGAACAAGGCGTGAACTGGAATTGAGAATGCGGCAGCAGCGGGGATGGCGCGTAGGCCTGACACCACAACTGCCTGGCCAGGGCCTGCTTGCGTGATGTTGGAGCCTCTGCCGTCTTTGATGGCACGCACCTGTGTGTTGCAGCAAGAGTTTAGCAAAGTTGCAAAATGTCAAAGACAAGCGTGAATTGGGATTGAGAGTTATGGGTCAGCAGCGGGGATGGCGCGTAGGCCTGACACAACGACTGCTTGACCGGGGCCGGCCTGCGTGATGTTGGAGCCCCTGCCGTCCTTGATGGCGCGCACCTGTTGCAGAAAAGACAATCACAAAAATGTGGGTCACCCTTGATGTCCACATTGTGAGAAGAGCGTGTGTGCAAAATGCATGAACATTGAGAATGCGACCACACGGGTGCAGGCCCGTTTGCGGGCCTGCACGCAAACGCGGTGGAACGTGGTTCACGCCTCAAAAGGAAGTGTGCACTGCACAACACAAACACACACGCCTACCACAAACTTGATACGTCCAACACCAAATAGCAGCAACCTACTCCAATTGTAGCTGACATCCTGCCTGCAAAACTGTTGTAGCCCTAATAAGACCAAGGACAGCAGTTTTCGGCGCTGGTGCTGCTGCTCCTGCTGCTGCTGTTCTACTCCTTGCACATCTCAGACCAACATGGACAGCCGTTTTTGGCGCTGCTGCTGCTGCGACTGCTGCTGCTGCTGCTGCTGCTGTCCTACACCTCACAGACTGCATACCATCTCACCTTTCCGTGCTCAGTGCCGACCGCAATTGGGTCACCCAGCCGAAGCGTGCCGCTGCTGCTGCCGCTGCTGCTGCCGCTGCTGCTGCTGCTGCTGCTGCTTGTCCTGCTGCTGCTGCTGTTGCTGCTTGTCCTGCTGCTGTTGCTGTTCTGCACCTTGCAAATTTATCTCACCTTGCCGTGCTCAGTGCCGACCACGATGGGGTCACCCAGCCTGAGCGTGCCGCTGCGCAGGATGACAGTGGCAATGGGGCCCAGCCCCTTGGCAACCTGCAGAAAGCAGCAGACAAGTGTCGCAGAAGTGTCACTTTGGTGAGGGCGCACAGGTAGATGCAAGATGAAAACGCAAGATGATGACCGTGGCAATGGGGCCCAGGCCCTTGGCAACCTGAAAGCAGCAGCAAGCAGACATGTGCAGTAGATATAAACGTGTTAGGTGTGCTGGTATGGGGCGAGGAGCTGATGCTGTCCAGAGCAGTAAGCACAGATCAGCAACAGGTGGTGCAACCTTATCCATATTGAGTAAAAGACAGGTAAAGCACAGCCCATGCTAGCATTCGCTGTATGCATGCTGCCATGTGCTGTGTGCAAGCAGGCGCAGCTCTCACCTGTGCCTCAACCACCACGCCTGTTGCGACAAAGAACGATCACAGAAGTGTACTCCAACAGTACAGCCAGCTGTAGCCAGTCAAACAACAAACTTGCTTATCAGATCCTCACCTGCGCCTCCACTACCACGCCTGTAGCAGGCACGTCCACGGGCGCCTTCAACTCCATCACCTCAGCCTGTAGCAGATGCAGCACATGGCAGATGCAGCAGTTGGAGATTGAGTGACATTGTTCTGAATAAAAAGTTGACTGTATATTGAGTGGCGCCTTCAACTCCATCACCTCAGCCTGCATCAGATGCAGCAGACAGCAAACAAACAGCACATGGACGTTTGGTGGCTGTTATATGACTGGTTGATTAGACACGTACATTCAGTGGCGCCTTCAACTCCAACACCTCAGCCTGCAAGGGAACAGCAGACAGCACACGGCAAAGCAGGCCGAGGGTTTTACGTGTGACAGCGGCAGTTATCTGTCTGGCACACCTGACAGGCACGTCCACAAGCGCCGTGATGGGTGCCTTGATGGTGTTGTTTCGTGTGTGGGTGTTGGTGAATGAGGCTTGCGCCACTCCCTGTGTATGTGCACTCCTTCTGATGTGCGCTTGTTGTTTGGTGTGTGGGGTTTGGTGGGTGGGGTTTGAGCCACTCCGGGCAGACTGGCGCATACCTCATCCACCAATGCTCACATGAAACAACAAGCACACATCAGACAAGGAGTGCACATACAGAAACCTCAGCAGCGGCGGAAGTGCCTTTTCACAGACGCGAAGCCCTCCCCTGCGCGTGCTGCTGTCTGCACCAGCTGCACAACCCAACTCATATCAACAAACAATCTGGCCCAAACGAAATACAAAGTACAGGCTGAGACCTGACCTGCAGGCTGCAGCCAACCTCCTGTCACACACTTCCACAAAACAAGCCAAGCACAGCAGAAGGATGAACACATCAAACCACTGTCAAACGTGACAATGCCTGACCCTCACCTGCAGCAGCAGTGCCTCTTCAAGGGCGTCCAAGCCCTCCCCCTTGCGTGCTGCTGTCTGCACCAGCTGCATGTCCCCTCCAAACACCTCCAGCTCGAGGCGCTCGCCCAGCAGCTGCCCTATGGCGAACCCTATGGCAACCCTATGGCAACCCCATGGCAATACAACCTAAAGAGTACAGGCAACAGCCTGACCGGCAGCCATACTCCTGTCACGCCCCTAGTCACAACAAACAACAAGGCAAGCACAGCAGAAGGATAAACCTAACAAACCTCTGTCAATGTGACAATGCCTGACCCTCACCTGCAGCAGCAGTGCCTCTTCAAGGGCGTCCAGGCCCTCCCCCTTGCGTGCTGCTGTCTGCACCAGCTGCACATCTCCCCCATACTCCTCCAGCTCTAGGCCCTCACTCATCAGCTGCAGCTTGACCTGCTCCACACGTGCCTGCATAGAAGAGAAGAGAGAGAGAAGAAGAGAACGCAGCAGATCAACAACACAGCTGGTTGTGCGGCACAGCTAGGCGAAGGTGACATTCACACAAGTAGATAAAACATAGTGCCCAGCAGCTGCATCTTGACCTGCTCCACACGCGCCTGCAAAGCACGCAGCAGATCAACATGATACAGCAGTGCTCAGCCACATGAAAGCATCTTGACCTGCTCCACACGCGCCTGCAAACCATGCGGCAAATAAACAACACAAATGGTTGTCACATGGTGTAGCACAGGTGGGCCAATCAAAATATGAACATGATAACACAGTGCTCAAGGCCCTCGCCCAGCAGCTGCAGCTTGACCTGCTCCACACGCGCCTGCAAATAAGGTAGCAGATCAACATGATACAGCAGTGCTCAGGCACATGAAAGCAGCTTGACCTGCTATACACGCACCTGCAAACCATGCAGCACATCAACAACACAGATGGTTGTGTCGCACAGGTAGGCTAACAAGGATATGATAAGGCAGCACATGATAAAGCAGTGATAAGCCACATGCATCTTGACCTGCTCCACACGCGCCTGCAGGACAAATAGCAAAGCACGCGGCAGATCAACAACACAGACCGTTGTTTGGCACAGGTAGGGCAAGGAGGACATTCACATGTTGAAGCAGTGCTCAGCCACATGAAAGCATCTTGACCTGCTCCACACACGCCTGCAGGACGAACAGCAGCAGCACAAACCAGCAGCGGACAGCGGCAGCAACACATGGTCTGGAAGAGACAGGAACTGAGCAGTGACAGAGAAAAAGCATTTATCTTATTCACTTCAAAGCACTGAACACACAGCTGTGCGCTGCATAGTTACCCTCATGCAACTCCCCAGCTGTCGTACATTTTCCAATGATTTCAAATGTGACAAATAACAAAGAGTGGCATGCCACCTTACCTGAGGCAGGTCACACTTTGTGAGCGCCACCACCACCGGCACCTGCGCAGCATGCGCCAACGCCTCCCTTGGTTTGACTCCCCAGCTGTTGTACAATTTTGAAAAATCTCAATTTGACGAACAACAAAGAGTGACTTGACACCTCACCTGAGGCAGGTCACACTTTGTGAGCGCCACCACCACCGGCACTTGCGCAGCGCGCGCATGTGCTAACGCCTCACGTGTTTGCGGCATAACGCCATCATCAGCAGCAACAGCCAGCACAACGATGTCTGTTGCTGCTGCTCCGCGGGCTCGCATGGCACCGAATGCTGCGTGGCCTGGGGTGTCAAGGAAGGTGAGGCGTGCCCCGCTGCCTGGCATGGAGACTTCAAAAGCGCCGATGTGCTGCGTGATGCCGCCAGCCTCTGCAGGATGAAGCAGGTAGCAGCAAAACATCAGCAAAAAGAGAACAGTGTGAGCACCAGCCTGGCTCAAGCAAGTTTGCAGCGCCGTTGTTCACTGCGCAGACGCGTTTGGCCTCTGCACAATGCAACATACAGCGGCAGCACAGCAGCACAGAAAAAGCATTGTGGCCTGGGGTGTCAAGGAAGGTGAGGCGTGCTCCGCTGCCTGGCATGGAGACTTCGAAAGCGCCAATGTGCTGCGTGATGCCTCCAGCCTCTGCAAACAGCAGACATTCAGCACGCGCGCGAGGTGAATTCCAGCGTACGTCAAGCAACTTTGCAGCCGGTTGATTGCTGCGCAACGCGTCCTGCCTCTGCACACTGCAATATACCGCAGCAGCACAGCAGATAAGTGCGTTGTGGCCTGGGGTGTCAAGGAAGGTGAAGCGTGCTCCACTGCCTGGCATGGAGACTTCGAAAGCACCGATGTGCTGCGTGATGCCACCAGCCTCTGCAGCAGGGCATAGCAAACAGCAGACAATCAGCAAGCAAGTTTGCAGCGCCGTTATCTGCTGCGCAAAGAGTCCGGCCTCTGTACAGTGCAATACACAGTGGCAGCACAGCAGCGTACAAAAGCGTTGTGGCCTGGGGTGTCAAGGAAAGTGAGGCGTGCTCCGCTGCCTGGCATGGAGACTTCGAACGCGCCGATGTGCTGCGTGATGCTGCCAGCCTCTGCAGCAGGGCAAACCATACGACAGACAATCAGCAGAGCACGCGACGTGAATTCTTTCAGCCTGACTCAAGCACAATTGCAGCGCTGTTGTTTGCTGCGAGCAGGTCCGGCCTCTGCACAATACAGCGGCAGCACAGCAGCAGGCACCATGTTGTGGCCTGGGGTGTCAAGGAAGGTGAGGCATGCTCCGCTGCCTGGCATGGAGACTTCAAAAGCGCCAATGTGCTGTGTGATGCCTCCAGCCTCTGTAGAATGAAACAGACAGCGGGAGAGAGAAAAGAAGTTGTATTACTCATGTGCATGTCAAAGTAGAATTGAACGACCTCAGTGCATGCAGCAGACTCGTCTTGCCGTGATCAATGTGGCCCATCACCGTCACACTCAAGTTCATAGTCAATGTACAGATAACAAAAACCAATTGTTACGCTCATACGCACCTCCAGCAGTAACATTGGACGACTGCAGTGCATCCAGCAGGCTCGTCTTGTTGTGATCAACGTGGCCCATCAACGTCAAACACCAAAGGCAAAAAAAGGGTACAGACATCAAGCGCGCAATAACACTCATACCAGTGTACGCACCTCTAGCAGTAACATTGGATGACCGCAGAGCATCCAGCAGGCTTGTCTTGCGTGATCAACATGCCCCATCACAGTCACGACAGGCGACCGCGGCGCTGCTGACGCTGCTGCTGCTGCTGCATCTTTGGAACATTACATTACATTACATTACATACTCCACCCAACAAGGGGTGGGAACCCCATTAGGAGCCAACGAGAGGCTCATAGGTGGAGGGACACTCGAAGAAAACATCAACATCATCATCATCATCATCATCATCATCATCATCGTCATCAACAACATTCTCAGAGAGAGAAGAAACTACCGAGAAGAACTCATCAACATCCTCGATCACCTGAGCAATCGACTGAGAAGACAACAGAGACTCAGGATCGGTATCTGGGTGACAACGCATCAGATAGCAACAGTGCACAAAGGCAGCTACCAAAGCAGGACGCTGCTGCATGAAAGCGGCCATATCTGGCCCTGCAGGGTGACATGAAGTAATATTAGTCCACGTCTGAGACGAACCACCAAAGGGCTCGAATAGCATAGCAAAACGCTCACGGACAGGCGCATAGAAAGGACACTCAAATATCATGTGGAACTCATCCTCGACTTGCCCAGAGGAACACCCGGGGCGCAGACAGACACGCTCATCACGTGGGATAGGTGGGCGTTGCCACCGACCACTACACACACGCAAATCATGAGCACCCAAACGAAAACGAGTCAGAGACCCCACATGCTCCATGTTAAGCCCAGCAGTGCGTAACACATACTTAGGGCACCAGGCAGCAGGACGAGCTGAACGCATATCGTCATAGGAACAAGCTGCAAACCACCTCTCATAAGTACAGAAAACGCCACAACCACTAGCAGCATCACGTGGATTATCAGGACATCCCTGCCACTGCTGATATAGGCACTCCTCAAAAGCATTCAAAACAATCTTTGTGTTCAGGGACTGGAAATTTCTCATCCGCTGCACAAGGTCCTCCAACTGTTGCGAGTGACTCTGCAAGTAAGTCAGGACACGCTCCAGCTGCACACACCACAGGGCACCATTGCCAAAGGATCCAGCAAGCTGCAGGTTTTCACGCATTGCACGCGCCAACAAAGAAGAGCCATCCAAATCCACTACTCTGTTCCACATGCCCACTGCTGCTCGCAACCACGTACATACCAACAATCCTCCACAGCTCAAACGCGGCCAGTTCAGCAGATTCAACATAGCAGACAATAACATTCAGTCACCCAGAGCAAAAGCAACACCACAGCAAATTGCTGAGACAGTTCGCACCTCCTGCTGTAACGTTGGACGACCGCAGTGCATCCAGCAGTTTTGTTTTTTGCCGTGATCTGCGTGCCCCATCACCATACAACACCAGATCAAAAACCAGCATACAGACATCAAGCACGTGATAACACTCATACCAGTGTACGCACCTCCTGCAGTAACATTGGATGATCTCAGTGCATCCAGCAGGCTTGTCTTGCTGTGATCGACGTGGCCCATCACTGTCACGACAGGCAGCCGCAGCGCTGCTGACGCTGCTGCTACATTGATGCAATGTATTATGAGGAGGCCTCAGCAGAATCTTTCAAACTCAAGCGCATCCAGCTCAGCAGATCCAACAGTGAAGCTGAGATTAACAAAAACCTGATCTGTTTCGCTCACACGCACCTCCTGCAGTAACATTGACCAACCGCAGAGCATCCAGCAGGCTCATCTTGCCGTGATCAACGTGCCCCATCACCGTCACGACAGGCGGCCGCGGCGCTGCCGCTGCTGCATTTTCCGGACGGCTCAGCAGCAAGTTCCCAAGCGCTGCAAACTCAACAGATGCGGTAATCAGTAACAGTAAAGTAAACAACACACACAAACGGATCCCTCTTGCGCACCTCCTGCAGTAACATTGGATGATCTCAGTGCGTCCAGCAGGCTTGTCTTGCCGTGATCTACGTGGCCCATCACCGTCACGACAGGCAGCCGCAGCGCTGCTGACGCTGCTGCATCTTCAGGAGCCTCAGAAGGCCTCAGCAGGATCCTCCCCAACTCAAGTGCTGCCAGTTCAGCAAATTCAACTGACAACTAGCAGACAATAACACACACAATCACCCCAAGCACAAGCAATACCACAGCAACTTGCCGAGACATAACGCACCTCCAGCAGTAACATTAGATGATCTCAGAGCGTCCAGCAGGCTTGTCTTGCCGTGATCCACGTGGCCCATCACCGTCACGACAGGCGGCCGTGGCGCTGCTGACGCTGCTGCTGCTGCATCTTCGGGAGGCCTCAGCAGGATTTTGCCAAACTCGAGTGCTGCCAGCTCAGCAGATTCGACTGACACGACATCCTCAGCTGCAACACAAGACGCGCAGAGCAGTAGCAGCAGCAGAAGTTGAGCCAAGAGTACACTAGCGGCCTGCATCCTCGGGAGGCCTCAGCAGGATTTTGCCAAACTCCAGCGCTGCCAGCTCAGCAGATTCGACTGATACAACGTCCTCAGCTGCAAGACAGACAGAAATTGACAAGGTGCGCAAAGCAGCAGCAGCAGCAGCATAAGTTCAGCCAAGACTTCAGTTATAGCCTGCACCCAACAGCTGCAGGTATTTGCCAAACTCCAGCGCAGGGCAGATCAGCAGATTGCGACACGACATCTTCAGCTGCAACACGAAGGAGATTGACAAAGCGCGCAAAGCAGCGTCAGCACATGCTCAGCCAAAGTTTCATTACGAAACGGCACCCAACAGCTGCCAGCATATGCACAGGGCAATAACCAGGCCACAGCAGATGAGAGAGCAGATGAGAGACCATATTGCTCCGATATCATATAGTGATAGATCACCCCACCACTGGTGGTTTGAGGATGGACCTCCTCTGTGGTTTTCCCAGTCTTGCTAGAATAAGGTGAAATCAACCAGCCTGATTCAACTCTAATTGATTGGTGAATCCTGCTCACCCGAGTGCAGCTCTTCCCCCAGCTGCTCCTGCAGGAGCGCCTCCAGCTGGCCCACTTCAGCTCCCAGCAGCACTGCCAGCTGCCAGCATATATGCAAAGGGCAAAAAACCAAGCCACAGCAGATGGATATAACATGATATGTTATATAACATATATAGTGATAGACCACTCACCGGATTGCAGCTCTTCTCCC
>CADDIJ020000082.1:0-22415 GCA_902809745.2 Tetradesmus lagerheimii
AACCCTTGCACTAGCCATACGGCAACCAGCTGTGCTCCGACAACACGCAGCACATATTCGTATCGCAAGATGACGTCACCACATTGGCAGCCTGCGCTCACATGCGCAACCCAACGCACATGCAGCATCTAACTGCCCTGCAGAGTGCGGGCACCGCCATATGAGAACGCCCGGAACGCCTGCCGTGCTGCCATGACAGCAGCAGACAATGGCAGCCGTACATCAGGCAGATCCCGCACACCACCCACAGCCTGCTGGCCTGCGATGCGCTCCCCTTTGCCTCCCGGGGGATCAGCAGGGAACACTTCTGCCCTGCCAATCAACGCAGCCTGCAGCAGCTGTACCATATCAAACTCGCCGCTGCCTTTGAACATAAACTTGCCAAGGTGCAGCGCTGATACAGCATCGCCGACGCTGTACCGTGCAAGGCCGCTGCCGCCGATGCTCTGCTGCTGCAGCAGCGCCAGTGGCAGACCGGAGATGAATGCTGCTACTCGATCGCCGTGCATCTGGTCCTCAACTAGCGGCCGGCTTCGCGTTGCCGTGTAGCTCTTGGAACGCCCAACAAGCCCCATACCAGAGAAAGAAGTGGTTGCACCACCACCAGCAGCAGCACTGGAGTGCTCAGACGCCTGGGTTTCGCCAAGCCCTGCTGCACTGCCTCTGCTGCTGCTCAAGCTGAGCTGACGTGGCATCCCAGGCGCCAGAGGAAGGTACAGTCCATGCCGGCAAGCCCAACCGTGATCTAACGGCAAGCTGCGATATCGCGCGGCTGTCTCGCTGCTTCTGCGCGGAGCGAGCAGCAGCAGCGTCGGACTGCGTCGCGACAAGTCCTCGCTAACCGCTGATCCGCGAGCTGAATCAGCATGCGATCCAGAGTGTCGCAACTGCCTGCTGCTGAACGTGCTTCGCTCGCAGGTCAGTGGCTGGTGCTCCGCGATCGGCGGCACTGCCAGCTGCGGCAACCACTGCTGCTGCTGGTCCGGTGCTGTCAGCACCAGCGTGTCATCATCTCCTGCTGCTGCTGCTGAGTCTGCATGTAGTCCTGGGTTGCTGTTGGTGTGCACAAGGGCTGCAGGTGCCTCTCTGTCTTGGCTGACCCACTGCATGAACAGCTTACGAGTCAGTGGTAGGTCTGTGACTGTCTGCCCTCCATGCGCAGCTGCGTCCATGTAGCGCGCAGCTCTGCATGCCACATGGATATGACACAGAGCAATGACGTGTCAGAGTCTACAGCACATGAGATAGTAACTGCAAGTTCTGGCAACCCTGTCATCACATGAAATGCAGCGGAATACTTAAAAACACCAGGCTTCAGCCCGGGTGGGTGCTCGCAGCAAACACTGTCCAAGGTTTGCGTAAAAGCCATTCTGGCTGAGCAGACACCAAGTGTGACACAGTAATGGAAAACCCGTCCTTGGCAACGACACGACGACTACAACTGCTTGTAGCATTACCGTAGTAGCTGCGCCTCTGTCTGTGTGGTCTAACAACATGCCCATGTACTGCTGCTGCCTCATCATCACATACTCATCACATACACAGCCCACAGACCATAATACGGAGCCGCAATTCTGCAGCTCACCTGTTCTCTGAAGCACCGTAGTAGTTGGCCCTGCCAGCATAGTCTGGCTACATGCCCATGCACTGCTGCTGCCTCATCATCTACACAGCATACAGACCATCAAATAGAGCCAGTACTGTGCAGCTCACCTGTTCACTGAAGCACCGTAGTAGTTGGCCCTGCCAGTATGGTCTGGCAACTTGCCCATGTACTGCTGCTGCCTCATCATCACATACTCATCACATACACAGCCCACAGACCATAATACGGAGCCGCAATTCTGCAGCTCACCTGTTCTCTGAAGCACCGTAGTAGTTGGCCCTGCCAGCATAGTCTGGCTACATGCCCATGCACTGCTGCTGCCTCATCATCTACACAGCATACAGACCATCAAATAGAGCCAGTACTGTGCAGCTCACCTGTTCACTGAAGCACCGTAGTAGTTGGCCCTGCCAGTATGGTCTGGCAACTTGCCCATGTACTGCTGCTGCCTCATCCCCTACACAGCATACATACCATCACATGGAGCCAGTATTCTGCAGCTCACCTGTTGACTGAAGCACCGTAGTAGTTGGCCCTTCCAGCGTGGTCCGGCAGCACGCACGTGGGCTGCCCCTCACACAGCCCATACACAGCACAGACCATCGAACTGTACAGCTTACCAATTGCAAAGCTCACCTGTTCACTGAAGCACCGTAGTAGTTGGCCCTGCCAGCGTGGTCTGGCAGCACGCACGTGGGCTGCCCCTCGCATAACCCCATGCGCAGGCGCGGCCCCCTAAACAGCATGGCACCGCTGCCAGGGTCGACCAGCTCACCAAACCCTGGGTGGCTCAGCACGTGCTCTGGCCAATCCACATACATCAGCGCCTCCTGCAGGGGTGGCAGATGAGGTTCAAGCAGCAGCTGGCATAAGTTACTGCATGCACTGCTTTGAAAGGCCACACAGGGGTACACCAGCGCGCAAACCCTGGGTGCGGCACGTGCTGTGGCCAATCACAATCATGTTGACGCTGCATGGCCAAGGGTGATTTGGCGAGGAAACTGCAGACTGTTGGAACCCCCTACAGCTGGTTGATCTTGCAAAGTAAACTGTCAACGATACGTGTAACACACTCAGTGCTAGCGGCAATATAACGGCTTGTGCTGCTCCCACCGTGCTGCTACAAGGACTGCTGCATTGTGCAAATGTACGTATACGTACAAACAACACAGCGCGTCGCACCTGCACCAGCAGGCACCACCTGGCGGCTAGGTCTGCCTGCTCAAAGGCGATCATGTAGTGCAGCGCAGACTCCTGGCACCTGCAGCGGCAGCAGCAGACAGCAGCAGCAAACACAGACAGACCGCAGTCAACACAGCATACTGTTGGAAAGAGGAACTGCACGGATGCAGCAGAAGTGAAAATAGTTGCATCTTACAGCATCTGCCATAGTGATCCTAGAGCCAAGCTAATGCACCATCATGTCTGACATGGCAACACCTCCCTGGCCTGAATGACAACCCACCGTTCCACCGCAGCCTACCTGCAGATGTAGCCATCTTCTGCAGGCAGCATGCCCAGCTGCTGCCCCATGCAGTGCACGATGGCCTTGTGCAGCGCATGCACCTCTGAATGGCTGTGCCGCGAGATGAATGCATCTCCCAGCTCGACAGCAGCAAACACCACTGTGACGTCAGGCAGGGGGGCCTGCGTCTGGCCCTGCAGCTTGGACAGTGGAGTGAGGTCCATATGACGTGCACCTGCATAACCAAACGCATTGACACGCAATACGGTTAGCTGATGTGACAGACCAAGCAAAGGGGGGTGAGCATGTCACGTTCTGTTGTGAAAAAAGCGTTGCTCATACAGCAGCAGATACACCTATTACGTCAGGCAGAGGGGGTATGTGTTTGGCCCTGCAGCTTGGATAGTGGAGTAAGGTCCATCTGGCGTGCACCTGTATAGCCAAACGCAATGACACACATAGTCAAACGCAATGACACGCAGGTGCCGCAATATTGGCAGGCTAGGCAAAATGAGGGCAGGGGTGAGCATGTCACAATTTAGTTTCGGAAGGAATGCGTTGCCCAACTCAAAAGCAGCAAAACACATCTGGTCGTCAGGCAGGGGGGCCTGCGCCCGCCCCTGCAGCTTGGATAGTGGAGTGAGGTCCATCTGGCGTGCACCTGTATAGTCAAACGCAATGACACGCAGGTGCCGCAATATTGGCAGGCTAGGCAAACCGAGGGCAGGGGTGAGCATGTCACAATTTAGTTTCGGAAGGAATGCGCTGCCCAACTCAAAAGCAGCAAAACACATCTGGTCGTCAGGCAGGGGGGCCTGCGCCCGCCCCTGCAGCTTGGATAGTGGAGTGAGGTCCATCTGGCGTGCACCTGTATAGTCAAACGCAATGACACGCAGGTGCCGCAATATTGGCAGGCTAGGCAAACCGAGGGCAGGGGTGAGCATGTCACAATTTAGTTTCGGAAGGAATGCGCTGCCCAACTCAAAAGCAGCAAAACACATCTGGTCGTCAGGCAGGGGGGCCTGCGTCTGCCCCTGCAGCTTGGATAGTGGAGTGAGGTCCATCTGGTGTGCACCTGTATAGTCAAACGCAATGACACGCAGGTGCCGCAATATTGGCAGGCTAGGCAAGATGATGGCGGGGTGAGCAAATTCACATGTTTATACGGAAGGAATGAGCTGCCCAACCAAAAGCAGCAAAATACATCTGTACCGCCAGGCAGAGGGGCCTGCGTTTGGCCCTGCAGCTTGGACAGTGGAGTGAGGTCCATCTGGCGTGCACCTGCATAGCCAAACGCATTGACACGCAAGTTCCACAATGCGGTTGTTTCAATGTGGACAGGCTAAGCAAAAGGTGGGTGAGCATGTCACATTTGTCTGTAAAAAAGAAACGCGTTGCACATAACAACAGCAGCATACACAACTATTACGTCAGGCAGTGGGGCCTGTGTCTGCCGATGGGGCTTGAGCAGCGGAGTAAGGTCCATCTGGCGTGCATCAAAAACAGTGACGGTACTGAATGATTACGCAACGATGTAGCAAGGCGCATACAAGTGGAGGGGTGTGGCAAAGCTGCTACCGCAACCCCTACAATCTATGACATGTTGTTGACGGTTGGCTACAGTCAGGATTCCTGGTACTGCAAAGCAAAGTGCCACCATGTTTGCGAGGTGGCACACATTGCAGATCACAGCACAGCAACAATTGACCCACCTGGAGCACTGAAGTAGCTCTTCTGCACCTGCAGCCAGCCGGGTTTGCTGCGCACAGGCTCAGCCCAGCCGAGCACCTGCGCAAGGTCATTTGTGCTCTGCGGGGGGCGCCGCATCCCAGGCGCTGCAATGGTGTACAAGTGCAGCTGCTGCTGCTCCTGCCGGTGCCGTTGGTTCCGTCCCCTGTCTGTCGCCAGCAGCAGCTCCAGCTCTGCAGACGCACCCGCTGCTGCTACTGCTGATGCTGCAGCCTTCGGTAGCGTGGTCTGTGTGATGCTGAATTGCCGTGCGGTGTCTTTGCCGCCGTTGGATGCCGAGACGTCTTCTGGTGTCACGTCGACGGGGGCATCTGGCACGACGAAGGCCCCCATGTGACACACGATCGCATCGTTGTCGTAATCCTGAGGCTCGCGGTCAAGCAGGCCCCCAGTGAACGACAGCTCACGCGACACCCTGCAAAGCAGTACGAGGGCAGTGCATTAGGGATGGCGTTCAACAGTACTTGAACATACACTGGGAAAGCCAGGCATGTCACTAGACAGACCATTCGACAGCTGCAGTCATGCGCTACATCAATGCTGCTGTATCGCCCATCATGCCACACTCGTGTCATCTTTGTTGCTGATTACTCACAGTCGGCAGTAGCACGCCAGCTGCTCCTGCAGCCGGCCCACCACCTTGGCCTGCAGCAGCTGCTGCAGCATGCTGTCATCGAAGCCAGCGTCGTTGACTGTACCCAGCACAGTGAGGCTGTCCTTGATCAGCAGGAAGGTGGGCTCATCCAGCAAGATCTGGCCGCCATTGGCAACATCGGACACCAGCTCTGCAGTGCAGCATGGTACAAAGCAGCAGGCAGGGCGCAGGGTGAGGTTGACAGCACAAGCTGGTGCTGCAGCAGAGCAAAGTGATATGTCACATATCATATGTGGCAATCGTGCTGTGCAGGCTGGTGGATGATCCTTACAAGATCCGGCCGCTGTTGTAAAAAATGGACACCAGCTCTGCAGTGCAGCAAGCAGCAAGTCAACATACAGGTTGAGCCTTTTGCAACAGCAGCAACACATCTAGAAGCTCGTCTACCCAGATTGTGCAGTCAATTTTGTTGGAGTAGATCCAGCAGCCGGCAACCGCTGGAGAGCCAAAACCAAAATTTGGCCACGATTACAACATCGGACAAACGCAGCACCTTGCCCACTGCCCACCTTTGGCCCTGGCCTTGACAGCACACTCGCTGACATCACAGCCGTACGGCAATAGCCCTGAAGCAATGCCAATGCGCACAGCAAGCTGCAGGACCTTGATTGGGTGCTGCTTTGCTGCCGCACTCCCCAAGTTGCTGCTGCCGCCTATCGTGTCCATGCCGCTGCCACGCCCTGTTAGGCGCTGCATGAAGGTTGAGGCTGTGCTCTTGAGCTTGGTTGCACTGCTACCTTCTGAGACGCCTGCATGTGACGGCGCCCTTGTGTGTGCTTGCTCACTCTGCCCAGTAGCACCACCATGCCTCCTAACACCACCGTAGACTGTCGCTGCGTCTGGCAGAGACATACTGTTCTCCCGCGCACTCAGCGCCATATCGCTAGCATGTGAAGTAGCAGCGGGCGAGATTGCACCGCTGCCATTGCTGCCCTGGCGGCTCAGTGATTTCCCAAAGATGCAGTTCAGCATTCCACTGTGCTGCTGAACCGCCTCTGAACCGCTGCTGACACTGCTGCCTAAACCCCTGCCTGCAGCGCTGTGTGTAAAGCTGGCATTGAGAGGGCCAGGGACCCTTCCCCGCAGTGAAACGTCACCCTGCTGCTGCTGCTCTAGCAGTTGCTGCTGCAAACTGATGCTGGCAAAAGGGCCCTGCGCAGCAGTGCTGCCGCCTCCTCCTGCTGTTGCTGCTGCTGCTGCTGCTGGTACAGCTTGATCTACATGCCCATTGGGTAAAGAGGCCACAACCCCAGCTGCACCTACACCACCTGCATCACCAGCTGCTGCTGCTGCTGTTGCAGGTGTAGCACCTGCAGCACTCAGCACTGTGTTGCCCTTAGTGGAAAACGCATCGCCTCGCATTGTATCAAAGTACTGCTGCACATCGGGCGACTCGGCCACTGCGGGTGCTGCACTGCCGGCCAGTGCAGCATAGTCGTTGTTGGGCAGGATCCAGGCTTTGCGCGCAAGTGCTTGCTGAACCTGCAGTCACAAGCAAGGCAGATGTTGAGTGCTGGCTGTGCGTGAGGTGCTGAGGTTGGCGTTTAGTCGCACCCCTAACTGTGCAGGCACAGGCAATCCAGGCTTGGCTGCTGTGCAGCTGGCATTGAGACAAGCAAGAGGGTGTTGTGTTCTCCTCACTTTGGTCTCCTCAGTATTACACCCGACCCACAGGTTGGACGCCACTCGTGTTGCATATGGCATGCATTGCTAGCTGTCAGCCTGCAGGTGGTGGTGTACTGAGGTCAGTAGCAGCCTCGAGGCTGCTTTTAGCTTATTATATCTCGTGCTCCACTCAAATAGGGGTGAAAACCCCCAGTCAGGGGCCAATGGGAGGCTCGTAGTGGGGAGAAACATCAAAAAGAACCTCATTGTCATTTAAAGACATTAGACATCTCAAACTCGCCTGCAGGCTGAAGGCCACTGCATCCTCTGCCTCGCTGAAAGCTACCGTCCAGCTGTCACCTTCCTGCAGCATGCAGCAGGCACCGCATGCAAGCATGCTGAGCATCGTGAGCATGAACAGGATGAAATCCTGCTGCATAACCGGCACGCTGAACAAGCTTGTGCATGTTGAGGCGGCATAGGGGTGTGTGTTCGATGTCTGCATCGTTCAAAGGAGGCGATAACAAAGTGTTGTGCTGCTGCAGCCGCCGCACCTGGTCAAGCACGTAGCCTGCATGCGTGTGACAAGCCTGCAGCACAAACAGCAGCAGAAAACATGTTGCCAACACAATCACATAAAGCCAACGACAACATTTTGCATTTGTTGTTGTCATGTGATGTGTATGCAGGTGAATACCAGGCTCAACGACACATGAGAAGCCGCATTCCTGACTGGCACCTAGTTCAGGCAAGCACGCTTCTACTGATTGTTGCATGGATGAGTTGTGACTATGCCGTACACATTGCCGTGCTTCATTCACGGATGCATCGTAACATAACCCATCCATGCAGCTGCTCACCTTCCGCAGGATGTTGTTGTGCACCCCAATAGCCCTGTTCATCGCCTCTGGCTGCTCCCGCGTCAGCGCGGTGTAATCCTTGACGTCGGTTACTACGATGCTGACATGCACCTTCTCGCCACGTGTCCTGCACCTGGGCGCGCCCTGCTTCCGTTTCGCCTCCATTATGTGCTCGCGAAGCCACTTTGGCCGCGTCCGCATGTATAGCTGCGCGACGAGCAGTACGGCACTGAGCAGGGCGAGTCCTGCTACGGCCGAGATGACGGCGACGATGATGGTGCTGCGCTTGTCGCTGCTGGGGAGCTCCACGCACTTGAGCACGGTGCTGTTGGCGCTCCAGACCTCACCAAAGCCCTGCAGGAGCGGCAAACGACAAAAATTTGATATGTGTGGTCATGATGCAAAGCCAGCTAGGGCACACCAAAAGTAATGTTACTAAAGGAAGAGTCACACAGCATGCAGGCGCGGACAATCCATGCCTCACTAAAGCCCTTTCGAAGCAGGATTGCACTGCACAGCATCATGATACGTGGTCCTCAGGAGACACCATCCGCACCAAACCGCAGCCCCACATCTGACGCCAGCCGGCGGACACAAGGATGCTTTCAGCAGACGACAGCATCTAGCCATGTGCAAGGCTGCAGCCGCGGACCATGTAACATCTAGATTCTGATGGTGACAACCAACCAAATTATTGTCACTATGGCTGCTGCTGGAGCCGTCCATCTTCGCAACTTCCTCAACATGCTTTTTGGAGACTAACGACCAACAACCACAGCAGGCGCCACTCACCGTCAAGCAGCTGCATCCCCTGTACTGGAAGTACATTGGGTCCAGCATCCACTGCTGCTGCTGCGCGTCGCGCACAATATCCGGCATAACTTCATCCGCATCTGGCCCCAGCCCATACATGCCTGACGCCTCCGCACAGTCCTGCTTCGCCTGCTGCGGCAGCTTCCGCAAAATGTATCTGCACCGCATGTTACTTGCGTCGTCAAGCGGCAACTGCTCGTCTGAAAAGCGCAGAAAGCACGGCAGGACTTGCTCGTCGCTGCAGAGCATCTGTGCGGTGGCTTTGTCGCCAAACGTTTGTGGGGTTTTGCAGGCGTCGGGGTTTGAGCAGCTGGCGTTGGTGGTGACGTTGTAGGGCCGTATGATGCCGCTGCAGGCCATGCTGGTGTTGGTGAAGCGCGCCTTCTGCAGGTTGAAGAGGTACCTGCAGCCATGGGTGCAGCAGTCAATCATGTGTACAGCAGTCAGTTGTACATCAGTCATTTGCACCTGCAGTTATGTGTACAGCAATAATGTGTACAGCGGTCAGTCATGGGTACAGCAGTCAGTCATGTGTACAGCAGTCTGGGACAACAAGCTCCAGCTGCAGTTTGCGTGGCTGGCCCAGCAGTGCAAGCAGTACATGGAACGATAAGCAAGCGGCACTAGCTGCACTGCGCCTACTGCAGACAACTGCTAGTAATGTAGAACAGCAAGCTGCACATTGCATGCCTGGCTCAAATTCCCTCTGCAACAAAGCTTCTTCTGTGCAGAGCAAGCTGGGTCATTTGCTGTTGTGTGCTTTTCCTCCGACACTAAACCTCCGACCCTAAATCTGAGTCCCTAAACCCTGCAGGGCGTCGCACCCCATCTGCGCCGGCATGATGCCTGTGATGCCGGAGTTGTTGCTGACGTCAATGTCCAGCAATCCAAACGGGAACCTGCAGGCAGCAACATTGGACGATGAAACTTTGCGGCACTGCAAAGCAGTTGCTGTGCACCCAGCCCTATGTAGATGGTGTACATGTGATGTGCGGAAGCAGGCACATGTCCTAGACGCTCTCACACGTCCAGAAATGGTTGGCAGTATGCCAGAGAATCTGTTGATGCTCATGTAGCTTGGCATATGCAGGTCAGCATCTGAGCTCAGCCCATGTGGTACCGAATGTTGTTCCATCCATAAGTATTATTGCCTCGCTATACAATGACAGACAGCAGTATGCCAAAAGCCCGTTGTCACTCGGGTAACCACAGCGCGTATTGACACAACCTGCAGGGCTCAACCACCTCACAAGCTGATGAGCATTTGCCAGATTCACTGAGTGGCTCTGCACAGCAACCTGCCCAGGGTCACGGCTGGCAGTATGCCGAAGAATTTGTTGCTACTCTTGTAACCACAGCGCAAAAATTCCCATCCTGCAGGTGCTGTTGGGGTTTTCCAGCAGCGCCGTTGCAAAGCGACCTACCCTAGGGCCACCGCTGGCAGTATGCCGAAGAATTTGTTGTCGCTCATGTCAATGTGGCGTATGGCTGGCAGGTACAGCAGGTCCTCTGTGATGGTGCCTGTGAAGTTGTTGCTGGCTATGAGGAACGTCTTGAGCCCACCAAGCACACCTAGCAGCAGCAGCAGCACTCAAGTTGCAAACAAAGGCTGGCAGGTACAGCAGTTCCTCCGTGATGGTGCCTGTAAAATTGTTGCTGGCTATGAGGAACGTCTTGAGCCCACCAAGCACACCTAGCAGCAGCAGCAGCAGCAGCACTCAAGTTGCAAACAAAGGCTGGCAGGTACAGCAGGTCCTCTGTGATGGTGCCTGTAAAGTTGTTGCTGGCTATGAGGAACGTCTTGAGCCCACCAAGCACACCTAGCAGCAGCAGCAGCACTCAAGTTGCAAACAAAGGCTGGCAGGTATAGCAGGTCCTCCGTGATGGTGCCTGTAAAATTGTTGCTGGCTATGAGGAACGTCTTGAGCCCACCAAGCACACCTGGCAGCAGCAGCAGCAGCACTCAAGTTGCAAACAAAGGCTGGCAGGTACAGCAGGTCCTCCGTGATGGTGCCTGTAAAATTGTTGCTGGCTATGAGGAACGTCTTGAGCCCACCAAGCACACCTAGCAGCAGCAGCAGCAGCAGCACTCAAGTTGCAAACAAAGGCTGGCAGGTACAGCAGGTCCTCTGTGATGGTGCCTGTAAAGTTGAAAACTATTTCAGCTGCTCGGGAACGTCTTCAGCCACCAAGCACACCTGGCAGCAGCAGCAGCATCGCAGTTACTGGAAGCAAAGGCTGGCGAAGATTTTTAACCGGGTCTTCCGTGATGGTGCTGTAAAGTTGTTTTGGCTGCATGAACGTCTTGACCCCACCAAAGCACACACCTGGCAGCAGCAGCGGCATGCGGTAAAGGCTGGCAGGTACGGCGGATCCGCCATTGATGGTGCCTGTAAAATTGTTACTTGCTGGCTATGAGGAACGTCTTGAAAGGCCCACCAAGGCACCTAGCGCAGCGGCGGCAGCACTCAAGTTGCAAACAAAGGCTGGCAGGTACAGCAGGTCTTCCGTGATGGTGCCTGTAAAGTTGTTGCTGGCTATGAGGAACGTCTTGAGCCCACCAAGCACACCTAGCAGCAGCAGCAGCACTCAAGTTGCAAACAAAGGCTGGCAGGTACAGCAGGTCCTCTGTGATGGTGCCTGTAAAGTTATCGTGGGCTATGAGGAACGTTGAGCCACCAAGCACACCTGGCAGCAGCAGCAGCATGCGCGGTGCGCAACACAGTGCATCATGAGAAGCAGACAGGCATCTGATGCACACATCATGCGATCACGCATAGTTGACACTGTCAAGGCAACAGCAGACAGTGCAGCAACGCGGAACAGCCAGTCTGGTAGCATACATGTTAGCATGCTCACCGACTTGGTGGGCGGTGCCCCTCTGAGTTTGTTTCTGCTCAAGTCCAAGGTTCCAGGATACAAAATAATGCATGCAGACATGCACAGCTGCTGCACTATCATGAACTTTTCTTTCAAGCAAACACTTGACACCGCCACTGGCAGCCATTGCCAATGTAACACCATCGAACATTTTATCGGCTCACCGACTTGGTTGGGCAGTGCCCCCGTGAGTTGATTTCTGCTCAGATCCAGTGTTTCCAAGATGTGCGCAGACAGGCACAGCTGCAGCGGCAGCCGTCCAGTGAAGCCGTTGTCACTGAGCTGGTAGGTGGTGAGTTCACGCCAGTGCGCTGCCACTGGCAGCGGCCCCGTCAGATCATTGTCACTGCAGATGAAAAACGAACAGCAATTTCAGATCGCAATATTAGAACATGTGTGTGTGGCGCAGGACTGCCTCGTCGCACTAAGTATGGCTTCTGCTTGTTGATTTTCCAGTGTGCTGTGCGCATTGTTCGAGCTGATAGCTGTGCCGATAGCAAGCTGACTTGAGAACATTGCGCATGAGCTCAGGTAATAAGCAGAATCGCCTCATATGCTGTTGCTGCTGCTGCTACTGCTGCTGCTGTATACCTGGCTTCCCGCTGCAACAGTTGTGGGGCCCCTTGCAACAACAGTTGTGTGCCCCCTTGCAAAAGCATGAAACAAGCGTTCAAAACTTGCCAGCTCCGCCATATGTTGGGTTAGTTTCATGGTAACTGCATCAGTTTGCTCACCTGAGGTGCAGCTGCACCAGCTTGGTGCAGGCGTGGTTAGATTGCTGCCCAGCTATCGATACACTACAACATGCCAGATCCTGTGAATTTGTTGACTGCAATGCGCATGCCATCTGAGATGTCAAACGGCCTACATATAAATCCGATATGGGTGCACCAGACATTTATTGTCACCTGAGGTCCAGCTGCACCAGGTTGGTGCAGCCTGCCACTGGCGTGGCCTTGCCCTCCAGGCTGTTGGCACGCAGATTCAGCTGAATAAGGCTGCTGCCTGCAAACATGATCACCAGGGGGGGAGCTCAAGAATGTTGTGTTTGAGAGCACAAAAGTGCAGCATGCTCTGAATTGAGCTGCCTAGTGGCATGCAGAGGAGCGCCTCGCTTGTTGCACACATGCACGCACAGCATAGATACCACGGTAGTGGCATAGCCTGCAACTGCGTGTAGCATGTGTAGGGCCGCCGTTGGCGTCTCATGTAATAGTGCAGACACTCGGCAACCTGCTGCTGTTGATGTAAGCACACATGTGTACAGCTGCAGTGTTACTGCTTGAGCAGTGCGGATGTGCCTGCAGCTACCTTTGCTGCAGAGCTCCTCTGGGATCCCTCCTACGTGAAAACCACGTGTCCTAATCCCTACACCCAATGCCTCATTCGTACCTTCACTGCAGAGCTCTTCTGGGATCTCCCCCGTCAGCCAGTTTGCCTCCTGCAGCGTACAATGCAGCAGAGAACAGAACAAAAACCTGAGGAGCAGAAACTCAAAAAACCTGAGGAGCAGAAACTCAACTGTAACAACATCACCGTGTAGAAGTGCTGAATCCACCCAGCCAAGTGCAGCAACCCATGTACACATGAGACGTCTGCAGCTGTGCCTCTGCTGGCCTCTGCACTTGTGAGTCCTGTGAGTAGGGACAGGGTACCACATACAACCCCAGCTGCAGCTGCTGCTACGCTTCCTGAGTTCTTATCTCACTGTTATTTCCTATACCACTGACAGAACAATGGTGCCTCACCAGGTTGAGTTCGTGCAGCTTGCTGAGCTGCCTAATGCCGGCAGCACTGCAGCAGAGAGAGCCCTCTGTAGCATGCAGTATTAATCTGTACCGCCTAGCCGGCCAGGGCCTGATGGGGCCTGGAGTGGGTGTTCAACCCACCCAGGGTCCAGGCTGAAGGCTTGCTGTGGGTAGCAGAGGCCGCCATAAACCTCTTAAAAGCTGGTATTCATGTGAGTACCCCGGTAGGTAAAGGTCCAAATCCAAATGCACCTCACCAGGTTGAGTTCACGCAGCTTGCTGAGCTGCCCAATGCCGGCAGGGATGGTGCCGTGCAGCCCTGTCGCCTCTGTAGTGCCTGCTTGACTGCCCAGGTTGAGCACCTCCAAGTTCTTTAGGCTGCCCAGCCATTCGGGCAGCGTGCCTGCAGACGCAGACACAAAACACACACTGATAATGGCAGGATACAGCAGGACGGGAATGGTGCCTGCTTGACTGTCCAGATTCAGCACCTCCAGGTACACCAGGCTTCCCAGCCATTCCGGCAGCGTGCCTGCAAACACACACAATGTAAGAACGAAGGATGCAGCAGTCAACAGGGTGGTACGACCTATGAGTAATTTCACTGCTCAGGCTATACGCTGCCAAGCTCTCTAGGTTGCCCAGCCAGCTAGACAGCGTGCCTGGCTGCTACATTGCTTTCTTCTGTTGCTGTTGCTGCTGCTGCTGCTGCTGCTGCTGTGTTGGCACAAAGACTTGTTATGGCCACATTGCTATGTTGCTGCTGCTGCTGCTGCAGCTGCGCACCTGTGAGGAAGTTGTTGGAGAGGTTGATGTCGGTCAGGCCTGACAGCCGCTGCAGCACTGACGGGATGGGGCCGCCTATCCAGGCATTGGCTGTGGCAGCAGCAGCAGCAGCAGCAGCAGCAGCAAGTGCAGATGTTGTGTTGCATCGCGTGTCAGCAGGTGCAGGGTGTATGGTGAGTGCAACTAAATGTGCAGCTGAGTGCAGTGACGACACAAACAGGCACCAAGCAGTAAGCAGGCGGCCTGCTGCTGCTGCTGCTGCTGCTCCATTGCTACAAGAGATCGCCTGCAACATGTAAACTGCTGCAGTAGTCCTCAGGCGCGCTGTTGCGATCCTGGTAGAGCTTGACCAAACCGTGAAAGCTACTGGATTGCAGTCTGCTCTGACAACCACCCCCTCGTTGCTGCTGCTGTAAGGCAGCTGTTATTCCTCAGCTTGCCTGCTTTGCTGCTGCTGTGTGAAGGCACTGCTTGCATCAGGCCCCGTGCACACCATACCCTGTAATTGCTGCTGCTGCTGATGATTCTACTGCTGTTGCTGTTCATCACCCCGGTCAAGCACTGTGAGGTGCACCATGCCCCCCTCGTGTGCACCCTAAACTAGTCGCCTCCTGCACCTGGCTCATGGTCTGACGGCTGATAGTCTGCTGCTGCTGATGGTGCTGCTGGTGCTGCCGGTCTGCGGCTGCTGCTGCTGCTGCGCTAGAGCTAAGGCCAGCGTTGCAGCGTAGTGCAGTCACCTAGGTTGAGCACTCTCAGGTGCACCATGTGCCCCCATGCATCGTCCATCTCGCCAGACAGCTGGTTGGCCTCCAACGACAGCTGCGTCATGCCACAGTCATGCAGCGCCTACATAACAACCCCAACAGCAGCAGCAGCAGTAGCGATTGAAACAAGCACACAATTGCCTGTGTCTCAAATGACAGCTTTGCCCTGCCGCAACCATGCAGGGCCTAACATGTCCAAGACAGCAGCTACAGTAGGCTGAGTCAGCATGACAGGTGGGTGGCACAGCATCACACGGCATGCATCTTGAATACATACTCTGCTGCTGAAGTTGATGTATAGTGTTGTTTTGGCGCATAACAAAGCAGAGTGCAGCTCCTGCTCAGCAGCCTGTGACATGAAGCCATGCTTTGCCGTGTCATTCCCGCTGCAGCTGCTGCGCACCTGAACACCACACCTGCAGTGCACTGCAATGATGTTTTGTAACGTATCCCACCTGCACTGTGCGCAGCCACTTGGGATCAGACACCGACACGTTGAGGTTGTTGAGAGGCATCTCAATCACCAGCACGCTGTGCACCACGCTGCACTTCCCAGCTGCTACATCCCTGGCCTTGCAGCATGTGATGCCGAACCAAGAGCAGTACGCAGGCACAGCCGCCTTTGCAGAGATCAGTCGCTCGCAGGGCATGTTCTGCGTTGCTCGCCAGCCGCGCTCTTCGTCCCAGCCATCTGTTATGTTGTTCGAATGAAAGTAGAACGCTGCTAGCTGCCTGCAGGTTTGCAGCTGGCACTGCAGCTGACATACACCGGCTTTGACGCCAGGGCAGCTTGCTGAGTGTTTGGGGGGCTGCTGAGTAGCCGTGCGCTGCTGCAGTGCGCGTGTCACTGATGCAGCAGCAGTGCTGCTGCTTGAACCAACAGCATCTGCACCTGCACCCCTGCTAGCTGGCGTGACTGGCACTGCTGCACCCGCGTGACTTATCACAGCAGTCAGGGTCAGTAACAACAGGGCCCAGGTTCGTCCTGTATACATCACGGCCGGGATTCTGCCTTGCTGTCGAAAGTGGGTTCCTGCCAGCAGCGGTCACTGCTTTGCTGGCAGTCGTTGACATCTAAATAAACATAATAGTCCATCATGCAAGCATTACGGTGGCGTTCAAGGGTTGCAAGACTGCTTAGGAAGATCGCGTTTATATGGGCAGCAGGATAGGTGCAAGTCTTCTCAAACACTGTACCAAAGCTGAACAGGCCCACAGCAATGATTTATTATATCATCCAGTCATCTGGTCTGCGTTGCTGTATCGGTCAGTGCGCTCATCTTGGCCGGGTGACACCCCACACCCCACGTGTCCCGAAAGCTGCCGAGCGCTTAATGCTAGTACGCTGCAACAGGCGTTCATACGGTGAAATTATCACAGAATTTCGTTATGTCCCTGCTGTCATCCTCAACCATGCTGCATGTGATCAGCCTGATCGGATCCTAGCCAGGTGGCAGTGGTGACGTTTACAACATGCTGAGAACACGCACCGTCTGTGAGTAGACGCCAACAATCGCAAGATGTGAACTTTGGAATGTTGAGAAGCAGGCTTGGAACTTTCCTACGCCCGGCGAACGGCGGAAGGTCACGGCAACTTGCCGGCAACTTGCAGTGGCACTGCTACAGAACATTGCAAGGCTTGCATGTCATGATATCGACTTGCCAACGCCCAGCTGTTACTGAAACACCCCATTCCAGGATATCAGAGGGGGGAGGTGCGAGATAGCAAGGTAAAGACGAATGTAGACTCTGCAGACTGCATTAGCACAACTGCAGGTTGCAAGGTGAGATGGGGTCAATGCAGGGTTCATCAGTACGTAGTACGTAGTGCGTAGTACGCTAGAGTACGTGGCGGCTGAGACAGAGTACGCTGTAGTACGGTGCAAAGTACGCTGTACTGTGGGAACTCCCCTAAAAGCCAGGCTGGTGCTTGTGGTTACACAGCTACACGTTGCCCTCACCCCTCAACCTCACAGCTGCCCCCCTCCTCTCCCTCCTCTCCCTCACCCTCACCCCCTCGGCCTCATCCTCACCTTCACCCTCCTCCTCTCCCTCCTCACCCTCCTCTCCCTCACCCTCGCTGCCACTCCCCTCCATCTCCTCTTCCTCATCCCACCCAATGAACACCTCCTCCCTGACAGCCATCTTCCGCACAAGCCTGCCATTAGTGAACACAAACACTAGGTCACGCGCACGTGCAGGTGTGAGCCTGTTGCGCCGCCTGTTGTGAATGAAATCATATGAGGACCAATTGCGCTCACATGAGCATGCACTTGACACCTGAGACAACAGGGTGATGGCCAGCTTCTGCAGCTGGGGTGGTCTGCACCATATATGCTCCACCACTGGTGCGCTGGCATCGCAGCAGCATCAGCATGCGCCTCTGCTTCGCCAAACAGCCCCTCCTTGCTGCAAAGGCAGCATATGACAACCGCACAGCCTGCCTATCAGACACTGCCACCAGCTTGTTGATCATCTTCAGCAGGTCAGACACACATGCATCCCTGTTGTTGCCCAGGTCCATCCCCTCATCTGTCAGGAACTCAGGGTCGAGGCAGTAGGCTGCACCATGCAGCGGGCTGCTCATGTACTCCCACCGCTGCGTCCAAATGTCCTGCACCTGATCCATGACCTCATCATCCAGCTGCACCTCCTGCAGCCGCTGCTGCACCTTGTAGGCGTAGTAGTGGATCTTGCCGCTGCTTGGCACATCTCCATCAGCAAAGCGCAGCAGCCGCAGGATAGGCTCGCACACAGTAAACGCCTGCTCAGCTGCTGTCCAGTGCACAGCGCTCAGGATGACGTCCTTGTAGGTGTTAGCGGTGTCCTGGAATGCAAAGGCAGTGGCACATGAGCATTGTTGCACCACAAATGCTGTCAGGTGTGGGGTCAACACTTCTCACAAGGGCACTTGTGCAGCCATGTGCAGGTGTGCTGCATGCGGTATGCAACAATGTGCGGCAGCATAAGGCCAAGTCAGCAGCATCACGGCTGCCATGCACCAGGGTTCATCAGCGTCACTCTATATCCTGTGAGAAGGGGGCAGGCAATGTGCAGTTAACAGCTCTGCAAGATTTCCAACACTGCCGCACCTTGTCAGCGGCCTTCATGGTGGCGATGGCGTTGTTCCAGTTGTCGGACACCGCAAACTGCTGCAGCTTGGCCTTGACCTTGATGGTGCGCTCAATCATCAGCAGTGCTGACGCAAACCTGGTCTCACCAGGCTTGATGAGCTGCAGCACACTGCCCTCTGCATTTGCCTGGTGCTGCCGCCATGCTGCCAGTGTGTGGTGGTGGTTGTTGATGAAGCCCACAAAGCCCTTGGTGTTGCTGTGCACCTCCTTGAAGTAGGACAGGGCAAAGATGCCCTCCAGCGCCAGGTCGCACACGCGTGCCACACAGGGCGACCACGTGATGTGAGGGTACTGTGCTTCAATAAGGGCACCAGCTGCACGGCAGGCCTGCGCGTTGTCAGTGACAACCTGTGCATGCACACAACAGCAGCAGCAGCAGCAAAATGACAGCAGTAGAAGCAGCGCAACAGCAGTAGCAGCAGCATTGAGTTGCCTTCGTACTGAAACCTGGTGCACAAGTTGTAGGTTGCCTGACAAGGGAACCAATTTTGTCTGTGCACCGCCAGTTCCGCTTCTCCTGCCGCACCTGCACACTGCATCTGCTGCTTGAGGCATGGCCCAGCTGCTTTGCATCTCACCTGCACCACATTGTCAGGGCCCAGCTCCTCAATAGCCTCCATGAAGCATGCAGCAATGAACTCAGCAGACTTGACAGTGCCGCTGGTGTTCACTGCTGTCAGGAACTTGGCGCCCTTGGGGTTCACCGCCAGCACGTTCAGCAGGGGCCTGTTTGCGGCATCACTCCAGCCATCAGAGCACAAGGTGCCGCCTGTCTCCTGCAGCCGCTGCTCTCAGGGCCGCAAGCTCTCTGTGACGCGCTTCTTGGCATCATCCAGCAGGTTGGTGCGCAGGGTGTTGTAGGCAGGTGGAGTGTAGGGGGCAGGCGCCTTCTGGACTGCCTGAATGAACTGGCGCAGGAAGGGGCTCTGCACTGTGCGAAGGGGCAGGCCTTCTGCAAAAATGAAGTCAGCCAGGGCCCTGTCAATAGCCTGTTTGTCAGCGCTGGCAAAAGCCTTGCCAATCTGGTGGGCAGCAGCCACAGCAGCGGGCAGGAGCAGCAGCAGCGGCAGCAATGGTGGTCAGCAGTGGCAGCAATAATGGGCCATGCAGTCCAATTCCACGGCAACAGAACATAACAACCTGCTGTAACAGCAGACAGCAAACGCTGCAGTCCCAGGCTTGATTGCAAGCCTCACCTGGCTGGAGCGAACGGAGCCACCGCTGCCAGTTGGCACTGAGCTGCTGCCGCCTGGCACACTCTCACGTCGCTGGCGCTTGCTTTCTGCAGCAGCTTCTGAAGCCTGACGCTTTTTGTTGCTGTCTGCCTGCTTCTTGGTCTTGGCGGCCTTGATGCAGGTGATCACGTTCTCTGGCACTGCTGTGCAGGCTGAAACACCGCTGCCTTCACCAGTCAGGTGCACATAACAGCGAGTGCCTGTGCCCTTGAATTGGAGGTTGCAGTAGTTGCACTTAAAGTGCTTTTGGCCGTGATTGAGCGTTTCTAGGACCTTGAAGTGGTCTGTTGGGTTGCTGCTGAGCTCATCAACCACAATTGGCGAGTCGGCGCTCATGCTGTGTCAATTGGTGTGCGACAGGGTTTCAAACTGCGTACGTGATATATATAAAGCCTACACTATGGCGTAGGCCCTCTAGGATGCCTCTTGGTGGTCTAACATGTGAGTGACAAGGCAGTACGTGTGACTGCAAGGCAGAGACCACGTACTAAAGCCACGTACTCCCCCAATACGCGTACTAGTACTTACTTTCACGTACTTTGGACAGTACGCTGCCCTGAAATCAACGTACTGATGAACCCTGCCTCTTTGAGACACCGGATGCACCCACGACAAAAGGTTGCGCAAGTTGTGTATCTATTGTGTAGTGTATCTATACATTTGGCGCAGATCTGTGGCGTGTAGCTGTAGAACCTGCGGCAGGTCGGTGCCACAGATCTGCAGCTAGACTCTGCACAGGCTGCGATAGGGCCAGCTGTCCTAGTACCAGGCCGATTTTGCTAAACGGCTGGGCCAGCAAGCTGCGCATTGCTTGTCAAATGCCTGTGCCACGTACCACCTCGTTGCCACCAGTGTACTGTTGTCGTCCTAATGCACATCAGACCTAAATCTCCAGATAGTAGCTTATGCAAAACATGGACAAGAATTGGTGTTGTTGATGATGTGGTGCCCCATGCGCGCAGCTTCATCTACCACACAAGCCCCTGCCCCTTAAAGATTTCAGCTTATAGAACACAGGCTGCTCAGGCGTGCTTGTCCTGCAGCTGACGCCTTTGTGACTGTGCACAGTGGCGCCACGTGGCGCTTGAATACAGTCTCAGCATTGAAGATGTCTTCACGTATACCGATCACCTTCGCTGGCGACCTATCAAGATTGCATCAAAGTGTGCATTTGGTGACCTGTTACGATTGCATACTAATTTCTGCCCTTATCCTGTTTGGTGTACCTGACAGTGACACCAAGCAAGACACGAGCAGGAGTTGGTATGTTTGGCGACTCCCAATCGGATGTCCTGTGAAGCGCATTCGACGCCGCGGCGGCATCATGCACCACACAACCCCTAGTACCATCATGGCATGTGTTGCTCCTGCATCTGGGTCCTGTGTGTGGATGCATCGTGGGTGTCTCTGCCTCTGTAGCTGTGGCAACATGACACTAGGTCGTAATGCATGCCGGCTCTTGCAAGGTAGGGGCAGGCGCTGGTGTGTTGGATCGATGATGCACCCACGAAGAGCTTGCAGCACCATTCACCACCCCAGCCACTGCTCCTGCGTCAGCAAAAAAGCTCTTGTGTTGCTCCATGCACCCTCATCATGTGTGTTGAGGTGCTCTGTGGAAGTCTCTGCCTGTGTAACAGTACTAGTGGCACTATGACCCTAGGTGGCAATGCATGCCGGCTTCTGCAAGATAGGGGCAAGCGCTGGTGTGATGAATCAGATGATGCACCCTCAAAGAGCTTGCAGCATCATTCACCACACCAGCCCCTGCCCCTCTGTCAGCAGACACTGCTGTGCTGCTCAATGCGCCCTCATCATGAGTGTGGATGCATTGGGTGTCTCTTCCTTCATAGTAGTAGCACTATGTTGCAACACTATGACACTAGGTCACCATGCATGCCGGCTCCTGCAAGGTAGGGGCAGGCGCTGGCGTGTTGCATGATGGCGCAGCATCTTGGTGCCCGCAGCATCATCCACCACCCCAGCCCCTGCCCCTCTAGCAAGACCATTTGAGTGCTGCTCCTGCACCCATGTCCTGTGTGAGGATATGCACTATCATTGTGACATCGGATATCTCTGCATGTACAGCTGTGGCAATACGACACTAGGTCACAATGCATGCCATAACACGGCCAGGTATGGGGGTGGAAACCAACCTAACACCCACCATAACACCATATGTTATCCCGTTTGCACAAACCTGGATATCAATGTTACTGACATTGTAACACGATGTGGTTGGCAGGACCTGGAAATGACATACAGCGGCCTCACAGGGTGTGACATTCTCTCGCCACACACAGTACATTAAAATGCCCTTCTGACACATGATCACACACAAAATAATTGACTCAAAATGACAAGGTTCACCAACAAGGCCTTACACCATAAGGTTGCCCTCATTGGTCCCGCGTCCTGTGAGGACGGTACTCCGCAGCTTCCAAATCTCACACACAAAATCAGCTACTGCTCTCATGGCTGTCACAGCACTCGCGTCTTCGCGCTCGGCTCCAGCTGGCCGGGCAGGTTCATCATTGCCTAGGACATCATCTGTCAGCAGCACCCTCCAGGTATTGGCCGGTGGGCCTGCTTGAATAGCCGCCAGTGTGGCAGGCACAGTCTCTTGTAATTTTTTAAAAAGGGTGGTTCTACAGGCAGAATAAGCAGGGCACTCCAACAAAAAGCGAGCAAGTGTTTCAGGTGCACTGTGGCAGGCAGGGCATGATTCTCGCTGGACAGGTATGCTGTACAGTGGTTTCATTGCGGCGCTGGCAACTATGAATAGCGCGCAGTGGCAGACACTCTAGACGCATTTTCATGCACAACTCAGCTGCAGGGCCACGGCGCATTTGGCTCAGTTTAGTCACATAAGCACGTGCTACTGGTTTGGTTTGTTTAATCACTGCTGGTCCAAAGGCATCAGTATAATTTTGAAGGATGGCCTTGGTGGCCCTGGGTCCTGTGCTCCAGATCTGTGGAACCCGGCGGGCAGCTTTGTTTTTGACATATGTAACAACATTGTCCCTTAGTAAAGTTGGTGGTGGTAGCAGTGTCAATGTCATATTCTGCTAGAAGCTTATCTACGTTCTGTTGCCAAGGGTTTAGATTGCCAGTC
>CADDIJ020000084.1:0-24866 GCA_902809745.2 Tetradesmus lagerheimii
ACTGCTACGATTTTGCAACGATCGTGGCACTCAGCGCGACCAATCGACAGCTGAAGAGCATAATCACCATCGTAGTTCAGCAGGAAAAAAACACCAGAAGTCAATCAATCAATCAATCAATCAATCAATCAATCAATCAATCAATCAATCAATCAATCAATCAATCAATCAATCAATCACTTTGCGGGGGTGGCGACCTTGGAGGCCAGTGCGCGTCGAACAGCCAAATCCATATCTATATTCATCCAAAACAAACCCTTTCACAACACGTCGGCCGCTGCAGACGGTGAACAGCGCTCAGCGCCTGCAACTGCGTTTGAACTTTCAGTTCAAACGTTTGCTCTCACAGCGCGCCTGCGGGCGCGCTAATCCTCTTTTCACCCTTGTATTCATGATGCTTGTGAAGTAGGGTGGCGTGCAGGGAGCGATCAGCGGACTATGGGCACAGGGCAGCAGGCGCTTCCCCTACCACACTGTATTGGACGCTACGTTCGAGGCGATGCTGTGCTGCTTGGAATCAAATATAAGCGGAATGGTACACTGGAATACGTGGTCTGCAATGGCAAAGGCTGCAAGGAGATCAAACGTGCTAGGGGGAGCACGCCCACTACAACGGTCACTGCTGGGAGCAGACCGACGGATTGCCTGGCGAACTGCTTACACTGGCAAATGCAAGTGGGATTACATTGCACTGAACGTGATGCAATGTACGCAGCATGGCTTTGCAGACTCACCTGCCTTCCAGTTACTACCAGCTCTGCAGCAGCAGCAGCAATAGCAGTAGAACAGCATGCATGAGCAGCACGGCAGCAACTGCCAGCAACTATTACATGTGTGAGCAGCAGCATCAGCATACCACATGCAGCACACATATACACCTGCCAGCCGCATGGCCGATCCTGTGGCGGGTTTCATGTTGTGTGCCGTATGGTCTGCTGCTACTGCTGCTGCATCTGTGACTGTTGATGCAGCTGCCGCTGCTCTTGCTACCCGTGTGGTTTGCACCTTCCGCCCGCCCTGCCGCCCCTGCTTCACAAGTGTTTGCTAACCATGACACAGGACCACAGGACGTCTCAGGAACAAAGCCTGGCAGCGCAGGCCAGCAGGGCCACAGGGGCTCCTGCAGGCCAGCGGCCAGCTCCTGGCCCCTGTGGTCCTGTGGCTCGCCTGTCCAGGCATTATGTGGTGATTGATGGCGAAGGCCATCCGATCACCAACCCCAAATCTGGCTCAGGCCCGTCGTCTGCCCCTACATGCCCTGATCCCAACACACATGTGTGGCTGCAGGGTGCATGGCGTAGGGTGTTCACTGAGACATATGCTGCTGCCGCAGGCAGCTACGTGGGTACGCCCCCCACTGAGAACCGTACGACCCGCGTTGCCGCGCTTTCTACTAACCCTGCAAACCCTGCTGCAGCTGCTGCCCCCCCCTGCCGCTGCTCGTGCTGCTACAGCTCCTCACCTGGTGCCCCTGCTGCAACTGAGGCTGAGCCGTCCAGCCGACAAACTCCTGGGTCTAGCCGCGCCCAGACTCGTCAAACCAGGGATCAAAACAGTTGGGAATATCAGGTGAAGCTGTTTGGCCCGCGCAGGACAGCCACCACCATCGCCCAGGTGCGGGCTGCAGGCATGGGTGCAATTGCGCAGATGTCAGGTGAAGGCGCACCGCGTGACTTGCTCATTGGCAGAGCATTCTGTTCAGGAGAGACATCAGTTGTGTTCACTCTGCCATCATCTGCAGTGCGCCAGCTGACAACCTGCATGGCCGTTATGCTGAAGCAGCAGCTGCAACGCATACTGCGCTGGCGTGCTGTCTTCACATTCAATGGGATGGTCGTCCTCAGTGCACGTGGGGCATATGCAGGCCTTTGCCAGGTGGGTCGGCGCGAGCAGCTCTGCGCCGGCCTGGTGCTGTCTAACCACTATGCTGCTCTTGAACCTGATGCTGAGCTGTCCCAGGATGCCTCAGCAGACGACGACTTTGCATCAGCTGGGTGCACAGAGGATGAGGAAGAGGAGCTTGTTGCTGCCTCAGAGGAGGAGGAGCTTGTTCTGCCTGAGACAGAAGAGGAAGAGCATGTCCCTGCGTCAGACGACGAGGAGCAGCTGCCCAGAAACACACAGCCAGCAGCACCTGGTGTTGGTGGTGCCAGCCAGCAGCACGGCCGCAGGAACAGCCAGCGACAGGGCCTCTCAACAGCGCCGTCACCGCCCCGACAGGGCACCTGTGCAGCCGAATAACAGTGGGTTGCGTTGTGGTGTGCTCAATGTCAACAACATGCCAAAGGCTGGGCTAAAACTAGTGGAGGTTCATCACCTGCTCAAGGACCCCCGATGTGACATAATGGGCTTTGTGGAAACCAAGGAGGCAAGGGAAAGCAGCTGCCTGCCGATCTCATCCCCGGCTACATTTACATGAGTAAGCCCAGGGTTGTAAGGGAAGGCGAGCGTGCCTCTGGTGGTGTTGGGGTGGCCGTGCATGCCTCTGTTGCAAACGCTGTGAAAGTGTATCAGTTTGCTGATCAGCAGTACGATGAAGCACTGTGGCTGGTGATGCCAGGGCAAGGCGGTGCGCGCAAGTTGTTCATTGGAGTGGTTTGCATGCCTGACATGGGCAAGTCTGCAACAGTGAGCAGAGCTGCTTACGCAGCGCTGCAGGAGGACCTGGAGTACCTGTCTAGCAGGGGATCTGTGGTGGTGATGGGTGACTTTAATGCACGCGTTGGATGCGCGTCTCGACTAACAGAGCGTATTGGTATGCATGGTGAAACAACCGTCAATGACAATGGCCGCATGCTCCTCTCAATCCTAAACGCCACTAACTTGTACTCCCTCAATGCCCGCACAGCGCCCACCTCCCCTCACCAGCACATTACATGTGACAGGGCACACGGCGGCACCAGGCGGGGCTCTTTGATTGATTACATAAATGCTTCTGCTGACATTGCTATGCCCTGCGACGCTGCTGCCAGGCCAACAGCCACAGTTGGGACGCACACTGTGGCTGCTACTGACCACCTGCCTGTATTTGCCCGCATTGTCAGGCCTGTTGTGCGCCGTCCTGCCAAACAGGTTGTGCTGCGCCTCAACGCGCAGCCCAAGGACTTCCGGTTGCAGAACGGGGAGCAGTCAACCGAACTCGAGTCATATCAGGACGCTCTGTCACAGCTTGGTGCAGCTTACACATCCGCAATTGATGCTTTGCAGCATCAGGCTTCTGCAGGTCAATTAACAGCAAGTAATGCAGTGAAGCAAGCCCATGAGCAGATGTTGGCAGCCCTTCGTCACGCTGTCAATGCCAGCTTTGGCTACAAGAAGGTTTGGGTTGGCAAGTCCTTCCCATGGTGGTCTCAGGAGCTCACAGATGCTAGGCGGGACAGGGTGCAGGCTTATGAGCGCTACAAGCAGTCGGGCCTCGTGGCAGATTACGCTGCTTTCAAACAGCAGCAGAAGGCGACAGCACAGCTGGTCAAAGCAGCAGAAAAGCAGTACAGAAAGCAGTGCGAGCATGCAATCACTTCTGCTTACACAGACTGCTTGAATGATGACAGCCGGCTTGGAGAAAAGGATATGTGGCAGCTTGTGCGTCGTCTGTGCCCAAAGAATGTCAGCGAGGAAGTTTACAGCGTCATGCAGCATCCCTCTGGGCATGTGGCATCTACCCCGGCTGAGAAAGCTGATGCTTCAAGTGTCATTATAAGCGTATTGGCAGCCATGCAGCATTTGCTTCCTCCAATCCCCAGTTTGATGCTCAGCACATGTCTCAAGTCGCAACTAACGTGCAACAATACCTGCAGGACTCTGCTGACTCCCCTGCCACCCCGCTTGACCTGCCCATCACTGCTGATGAAGTGTCTGACTGCATGCAGAGGCTGCGTACTGGCAAAGCCGGCAACCCGGCTGAGGAGGGCATTGTCAATGAGCTACTTAAACATGGAGGCAGCACAGCCACTGATATGCTGCTACAGTATTGCAAGCTGATGTGGGAACTTGAGCATGTGCACCAGGTGCCAGGCACAGTTGTGAACATGCCCAAGAAGGGTGATTTGACAGACCCCACCAAATACCGTGGTATCACTCTGCTCAGCGTGCTCTGCAAGTTTTACACCAGCGTTCTCAACCAGCGCCTAATCAAGTTTGCAGAAGGCGGGCTACAGACTGACAGCTCAACACGGCAGCAGCAGCAGCAGCAGCCGGCACAGCAGCAGCAGCAGCAGCCGGCACAGCAGCAGCAGCAACAGCCGGCACAACAGCAGCAGCAGCAGCAAAAACGCCGCTGCTGCATGAGAGCCAGAACGGCTTTCGTCCTAAGCGCAGCTGTGCCGACCATCCGAGCGTGCTAAGTGAGGTGTTGGGTGGGCGGAAAGCTGAAGGGAAGGATTCTTTTGTGCTGTTTGTTGACACCTACAGGGCTTTTCCGACAGTGTGGCTTGATGGGCTCTTCCAAAAACTGTGGGATAAGGGTGTGCGTGGGAAGATGTTCCGTGTGCTTTACAACCTGTATAAGCGTGGTGTCCCACGAAGGCCATGTCACTGACAGCTTCACATGTGACCTTGGTCTGCATGAGTGTGATGTTATCTCCCCAACACTGTACCTGTACTTCATTGATGATCTGCTGCATGAGGTGCATACAAAGCACCCTGGAATCACTTTGATGGGCCCTAGTGATGAACCGGCTGGTCAGGTTGTGGCAGCCATGCAGGCTGATGATTTTGTTGCTGTGTGCGGATCCCTGGCTGAGGTTCAGGCTGTTGCTGCAACAGTTGATTATTACAGTTGTAAGCGGCGTTTCAAACTGAATAGCTCCAAGTCTGCTGTCATGCACGTGTCACCAGGTAGGCAGCCCAGCCAGTTGGCTGCTTCTGGCATTGTTTGGAATGGTGTTCCCGTGCCTGTTGTGCCAGAGTACTGCTACCTTGGCTTGTGGTTCAACAATGTTTGCAATTGGAGCACGCACTTTGAGAAGATGTTGGCAAAAGTGCATCGTGTGAAGGGTGGGCTCATGCCAATCTGGAAGAGCCGGCACATCAGTGTGGAAGTCAAGCGTATCATTTTGCTGACATGCATTCGCCCAGTTGTTGAGTACGGCAGTGAGGCCTGGTTCCCGTCAACTACAAGGCAGTTACAGCAGATTGACAAAGTGCAGACTGACATCATTAAATGCGCAATGCGTTGTGGCAAAGAGCGTCCTTGCTCCTCGATTCTGCTGGCTGAATGCGGTGTGAAGCCATTGCACATGTGGCTTCATCAGAGGGCAATGGAGTATTACTTTAGGGTTCAACGATTGCAGGATTCCAGGCTGCCACGTCAGGTATTTTCTGCTGAGTGGAAGCGCCCCAGTGGTGCTGTTGCAGTAACACTGTGGCATAAGTATGTGCAGAGTTTGTTGTGCATGTATGGTGTGGATGTTGCAGCGGCGGCTGATTGCGCTAGTGCATGCAAGAGTCACATCAGCTGTCAGGTCAAGAAGTTGCATGCCGATAGAATTGCTTGTGAATCACTGCAACACTCTACTTTGAGCCGTTACGTCATGCATGTTCACCCTACGCATGCTGATGCCATGTGCTTCAAACGGCCCAGGCCATTTTTGTGTGCTGGTGCGCCAACACGTGGCGTTGAGTTGCTGATGCGTGTTCGCATGGGATGTCTTTGTGTGCACGAGCGTACCAGTCGTTATGGGGTAGCAGAGCAGATTCTAATACAGCGTGTCCTGCTTGTGGTCAGAATGTTGAGTCTTTGTCACATCTGATGTTTGATTGTCCTGCCACTTCTGCTCAAAGAGATACTATGTTGGATGAGATTCGGTCTGTTTTGCAACAGACAGTTGCTGGTGGCGCTTGAAAATTGCGCAATGTATTGTCATTGACTGATGCATCGACCAAGTTGTTGCGTTTTGTTTCTGATGATGTTTGGGGTAGCAAGGGGGTTTGCCGACTGGTGTCTAGGAGCATTGCTGCGTATCTTGTGAAAGCTTGGGATGTGCGCAATAGTTGCAAACATAATGGAGCGCTGCTCCCTCTTTCTTCCGCCCCGGGGGGGCGCGGGGCCGATGGCGTTGATGCTATGGCTTGATCTGGTAATTTGATGATGATGATGATGATGATGATGATGATGATGATGATGATGATGATGATGATGATGATAAGCAGAACCATGGTCAGCTGCTCTTGGCAGCAGTGCAAGGTTGTGCAGAAGTGCAGCAACTTCAGCAGTCCAAGCCAGAATAACAGCAGATGGAGAACAAGTACATGCAGGCATTGCCATCGCTGCTGCGGACAGCGGGGCCATCAGCCCCAGACACAGCTGCCATGCAGCTGCTGCTATGCGCCAAGCAGATGCCCATTGAGTGCGTCCGCACCATAACAGCAGCTGGTGGTATCCCAACATGGCAGCAGCTAGCCGCAGCGGCACGCAATGGCCACTGTGTGTATCAGTGGCTGGAGGCCTGCATGACACAGAGCATACTGCAGCTGCCAGGCATGACAGCTCTTGCAGAGGCAGTCATGCTCTGCAGCAGCAATGAGATCAGGCTATCGACGCAGCGGGCACTAGACAGCGCAGACATGCAGCGCTTGTTTGAAGAGCAGCCCAGCCAGGCCGACTGGCTCGACACATTGTTCGTTGTCCTGCAAACACCAGCCAACAGCGGGTTTGTGCCTGGCATGTTTCGCTTGCTTGGCATGGCACGCGGGCACGCCACGCGCTACAGCGAGTTCAGCGACATCGACGCTCAGATAGCATCGCCGCAACAGCGGCAACAATATGTCCAGTGGCGCAGCTGGCAGCTGGCAGCTGGCAGCGCTTCAAAGCAACAGCTTTACTTCAGTGCAGCAACAGCAGCTGCTGCAGCTCGCAGTCAGGCAGGGCCATAGAGCGTTTGTGCTGCGCGCAGCGCAGGCACTGTTGTGGCCGCCCCTGCCAGCTGAAGCTGCTACTGCTGCTTTGAAGCAGCTGATCAGTGAGCAACCTAGATCAGCACACTACAGGCTGGGCCTGACGGCAGGCTCGCACTTCAGCACAGCAAATGTGGTGGAGCTGCTGCATGCAGCGTCTCGCAAGGGCAACGGTTGCATAACACAGGAGCTTATGAAGTTACCGGCAGCCAGCCAGCTCAGCACAGAGGACATGCTGGAAGAAATGTTGGCAGCAATGCCGGAGGCAGAAGGCGTCCGGGACGTTTTTGGAGCGCTCTGCTGCAGCAGCGCAGGTAGGCAGTTGAACGAACGGCAAGTAACACTGTTGATCTCTGCTGCCGTGAGCAGCTTGGCAACGTGCGGCAGCAGCAGCACCATAGGCGTGCTTGTGTATGCGTATGGGATGAATGCTCTGTGCAGCGATGTGGTGGCCGGATGGTTGCACAGTGCAGTGCAGTGTAGAAGCTCTCCAGCAGTGAAGCAACTGCTGTGCCTGCAAGCAGCCAAGCAGCTGAGCATAGTGCAAGCAGTGGATCTGCTGGCAGCAGCAATCCAACTACCTGATCCAGAGGTAGCTGCAGCGCTAGCCACCATGCAGCAGGCATCAGCAATCGCACCAGGTGCAATGCTGGAGCTGCTGCAGATAGCAGTGCAGGTTGACAGCCCAGCATCAGCAGAGCTGCTCTGCAGCATGGCAGCAGCAGCAGCACGCTTGGACGCAGCAGCAGTTGCGCGCTTGTTCAAGCACGCAGTGGGGCTGCAGCAGTGCGCAACAGCAGCTGAGCTGCTGGTGTGGATTGACAAGCGGCTGCAGGGACAGCAGCAGCTGTGGCAGGAGGAGCAGCTGCAGCAGCTGTGTGCAGCACTGCGGCTAACTAGACATCAACAAAGCAAGCAACAGCAGGAAGGAGCTGGCGGCCGACCCAGCCAGCAGATCATGCAGCAGCAACAGTACCAGCAGCAGCTGCGCAAACTGCGAATTAGCGCTGATGTATTAAAGCTGTTGCGCTTGTCAGTGCAGCAGTGCTGCTCTAGTGCTCTGCGCCTGGCTTGCAGGACGGCAGTGGTGCAGCAGGTGGTGGAGGAGGTACCTGTAGCAGCAGCGCTGCTGCAGCTGGCTATAGAGCAGGGTGGCAATCACTTGGAAGCTAGCGAACTGCAGCTGTTTGAAGCGCTGTGCTTGCTGCTAGCTGCGCGGCAGCTAGATGTGCAGCAGGTGGCGAACATGCTGCTGCACGCACTGCAGCTTGACAACACAGCAGCAGTGGAGGTGATCAGCGGCATGCTGCCTGCAGCACGCTGTCTGGCAGGGGCCGGGGATGCAGTGCAGCAGCTGCAGCAGCTTGCAGCAGCCAAGGGGCTGATGGAGGCGACTGGGAGGGCGTACAAGTGGTTTGCAGGAACAGCAGTGCAGCTCAGGCGCCTTCCGGCAGCATCAGGCGTGCATACGTCAGTGTAGTTAGGATGAAATCTGTTGCCAAGTAGTAAAGTTGGTATGGCTTGTGACACCTTTGTAGAATTTGCCCTTTGGCTGTGAGTTCAACTCGGACTTGACTGCAAAGAGACTTTGGTGATTCACGGCATTCTCCAAAGTCTCTTTGCAGTCAAGTCTCTGTGCCGTTAGTGATCAGTAGAACTGGATTGCATGGTAGCGATTGCTGGTCTGTTGTGGGGCCCCGGTAATGGTTGCTGCTGGCCTGCCTGAGCCGCCATGGTGCCTGCTGCGTGTATCGGTGTGACTGCGAGCAGCTGTTGTGCACAGCAGCTGCTGTTTTGATAGATGAGTTTTGCTCTCCTGCTGACTCTCCTGCACTCGGAGAGCAGATGCCCTGCTGAGGGTTGCCCATGGGTGTACATAAGGCCAGCGCTCACTGAGTCAGTTGATCTGGTAATTTGATGATGATGATGATGATGATGATGATGATGATGATGATGATGATGATGATGATGATGATGATGATGATGATGATGATGATGATGATGATGATCGGATCGGGGACCCTGAGGCAGTGCGCATGCTGTGTACAGTACCAGCAGCCAAGAGGATACAGCAGGAGTCCGTCGTGCAGCTGCTGCACTCAGTGCTGACGCAGCAGCAATGGCAGCAGTTACTGCCCTCTTCTGAGCAGCAGATGCAGGAGCAGCAGCAGCAGCAGCAGCAGCAGGCCCCGTGGCAGTTGCAGCTGAAGGCCTTGCAGGCGTTGCTAGAGCTGCCAGGCGCCAGCCGCCTGGCCACAGCGCCCCATGTGGTGACAGAGCTGCTGCAGCAGGCAGTGGCGGTTGGGGCAGCACCGCAGTTGATGGATGTGCTGCTGCATGAGCTGAGGGTTGAAGATTGCTGGGATGCTGCTGCAGTCGCTGGGCTTTTGGGCTCGGGTCCTGCGGGTGTCCTGCTGCCCGCGTAGAGTACCACTGTGGTGATGCTTGTGTGCTTGGGGTTGCCAGCCATGTCTGAGCTCGTTGGTGTTGCAGTTGGTGTGAACATCACAGGCGGATAAGCTGTGGCAGTGGTGTTGGGTCGAAGCCTGATTGTTTCCTGCAGATACTACCATCATTGCTGGCAGCTATGAGCTCAAACAAAGCATGTGACTGGCGTACGCGCTTCGCAGCAGTATGATACGTGGGGCATGAATTACCACTGTGCAAGAGCAGTGGACGGCGAGCCGTTTCTGTGGCGTGGTCTGCTAGGCTGGCCGTCATGCATGAGCAGTACAGCTTGCAGCATTTGGGGTGACCTGTACTGCACCTGAGGTAATATGTCGCCAGCGTTCCTTAGCCTGCTGCACCTTGTGCGGTGCATTCCAGACCACTTCAACAAGCCTGTTTCGCTCTTTGCAGATATAAACTGGTGGGTGGCAGAGGCAGCTGGTAGGCTTGTGATTGCAGCAGCACAGCGCGGGGATGCAGCGGTTGTGTGCTGGCTGTGCAAGCGTAAGGAGGCCAAGCGAATGCACGCGGGCTCAGTTGCACAGGTGCTGCATTGGGTGATTGCACAGCAGGAGTGGAAGCAGGCAGACGGACGTCCTGGGGAGCGCTGGAAGTTGCTGCAGCGGGTGCTGCGAGCAGTGCTGGCGCTGCCCGGTGCGTGGCCTGTGCGAGTCGCCAGATGTTGTGCAGCAAGTTTTGTGGCAGGCAGTGCAGCAGCAGCTGCAAGGGCAGCTGATTCAGCTGCTGGTGCGCGAGTTGCAGGCTGTTGATTGCCTGGATGCTGCTGCTGTTGCTGAGCTGCTGCAGCTGGCACGCAGCTTGGGCAGAGCTGACACCCTTGCCGCACTAGACATATTTGGGATGAATGTGTTGTATAGTGTCTTGACGTGCTTCGGAGCGTGCACGTGCACCCATGCAATGAGCAGGGAAATGCGCTAGTAGCAGGAAGCACCTTAATTGCTATGCACCGCGCACACTTGATGTGTAGAAGTATGTCACAGCTATGCCCTGGTCAGGATGACTTCGGGCTTTGGCCAGGATTTTAGTTGTGCTTGTGTTTGTTTCAGTCCTAGGGATGCTGCCAGCATGGTGCGGTGCATTTGCTGGAGTGGACAATCCAGTGGGTGTAAAAAGTCTTTTTTTCAGTGCGCATGAATGCCAATGGCTTCACTGCTTTGAAACTCCAGGTTGATAAGATTGTACTATTGAATCCCCACCTCACTGAACAAAACTGGTAGGTGAGTCAGCAGTCACTGCAGAGCTATTGCGGGCTCCAGTGGCAGGGTTACTAACCGGTGATGCAAACAGCCAGTAAAAGAACCATGCACTGGGGCCGGGGGCCCAGCTCAGCATTACAGTTGCAGTCCTGAACAGTGCCAGCGCCGTACACCGCTGCAGCACCACAAGCAGCAGATACACACCATATGGGCACCACAAGCAGCAGATACACACCATATGGGCACCACAAGCAGCAGATACACACCATATGGGCACCAGCAAACGTACACGAAACACACGCGCCCGCACATCTGCGCGCAGCACAGCACAGGCTCAAATAGGCTAAGTAGCTCAGCAGCCTAAGTGCACAGTCACAGCAGCACAGATGTGCAGCTAGGCTGTCAAACTCAACTCTGCTGCAACCTTTCACGGCTTGCTTGTGTCCACGTCGGCTGTTGGCCACACAGCAGCTACTGCTGCAGCGCTTGATGTATGTGTGCAACACAGGGCCTGCAAGCTGCACACCACACACCTCCACTGCTGCCAGCAGTGCTGCAGTGCCAAACCCAGCAAAAGCAACCCTGCTCTCTTGCTGGATTTGCTATCCAGCACACTGCACTGTACAGCATGTCCAGCACACGAACACCCCACACACCATCCGCGTAGCACGCGCCACTGCTGTTGCAGTGATCATGCCAGACACACGGCAACCCAGCGGCTGCCTTTGTTCATCAGCTCTCTGCTACGCTGTCCAGCACGTCTATGTTGACGATCTTCACATCGTCTACGGGTTTGTCCGTGCGGTCCGTCTTCACCTTTTCTATCAGGCTGACTACGTCCATGCCCTTGACCACGCGGCCAAACACGGTGTGCTTGTTGTCCAGCCAGGGCGTGGGCACTGTGGTGATGAAGAATTGGCTGCCGTTGGTGTTGGGGCCTGCAACCATGCAGTGTGACGTGCAGCATATGGGCAGCACACAGTCAGCAACATCATACGGGGAGCAGCGTGGTGTGCATCAGCGGGTGGTGATAAGAACTGGCTGCCGTTGGTGTTGGGGCCTGCAGCAAAGCAGCAAGCACAACAGCAGCACAACAAGCTCGTGTTGAGGATCACCAGGCACAGTTTGCAATGCACCCACAATGCACATATTTTGACAATATCTGAATGCAGGCGTGGCAGTTGGTGTTGGGGTCTGCAGCACAGGCATCAAACAGGCGTGCAGTTCAACGTCAAACGGGCAGCAGATGGTGTGAGCAGCCGTTGGTGTTGGGGCCTGCAACCAGGCATGCAGCGTGGTGTGCAGCATACGGGCAGCACACAGTCAGCAATGGCATACAAGCAGCAGCGTGGTGCGCATCAGCGGGTGTGAGCAGCCATCCAGCGATCCGAAACAGTTCAGCAGCAGAGGCAACAATGCGGCAACAGCAGCAGGGGAGCAGGTCAAGCCAGGGCGTAGGCACAGTGGTGATGAAGAACTGGCTGCCGTTAGTGTTGGGGCCTGCACACAGGCATCAAACAGGCATGCAGTTGAACACCATACGGACAACAGTGTGGTGTGCATCATTGGGTGTGAGCTGCCGTTGGTGTTGGGGCCTGCAACCATGCAGTGTGGTGTGCAGCATACGGGCAGCACACAGTCAGCAACATCATACGGGGAGCAGTGTGGTGTGCATCAGCGGGTGGTGATGAAGAACTGGCTGCCGTTGGTGTTGGGGCCTGCAGCACAGGCATGCAAACAGGCATGCAAACAGGCATGCAAACAGGCATGCAAACAGGCATGCAAACAGGCATGCAAACAGGCATGCAAACAGGCATGCATCATACGAGCAGCAGTGGGGTGTGCATCAGCGGGTGTGAGCAGATGTCCGGCGACACAGATATGCATCATCACTGCAACAGAACCACCAACACAGAAACAGAAGCAGGGGAGCAAGAAGGCCGCGACGGCGAGAGGCCAACAAATTGCTCGCATCATGACTAGAAGCGCATATGTGTATACATAAATATACACCGGCTACGGCCTAGCAACCTGGCGTAGTTGTTCCTAACAGCAGCAGCAGAGCAGAGAGAGCAGCAACCAGCCAGCCCTCCAACCTAGCCAAGCAACACACCTGCGCTGGCCATGGACAGGACGCCTGGACAGTGTCTGCTCAACATTCTTGAACGTCACTACATGTTGCAGCATGCTGCCAGTCAATTTCACTCGAATCATACTGCAGATTACTCCTGCGCTGCTCACCTGCGTTGGCCATGGACAGGATGCCGGGCCTGTCGTGTCGCAGCGTGGGCCTGAACTCGTCCTCAAACTCGCCACCCCAGATGGACTCGCCGCCAGTGCCGTCACCTGCAGCACGACAGGCACATGAAAGGTTGGGCGGCAGTACACCGTTACATAGTTGAGTCATCACCATGCAGCACTGGAAAATGGAGGGTTACCTGGACTGGCGGAAGAGCTGTTTCTATTGCCACAGAACCACGGGCAATGCGCAATGCACAATAGCAGTAACACATATTGCACGTTCAGGCACTCACCCAGCGGGTCTCCAGTCTGCAGCATGAAGCCCTTGATGACACGTTGGAAGACAGCATGATTGAAAGCCATGCACATCACTATGTGTACCAGCGCATCCTAAGATGATGTGGTGCACGCTCACCCAGCGGGTCACCCGTCTGCAGCATGAAGCCCTTGATCACGCGGTGGAAGGAATGTGTGTTCTGTTGCTACTCAAACAATCACGAGTCAATGTGCAGCAGCATAATAACATACCACACTCAAGCACTCACCCAGCGGGTCACCTGTGTGCAGCATGAAGCCCTTGATCACGCGGTGGAAGACAGTATGATTTGAAAGCCATGCATATCACCATGACTACCAGCACCTCCAAATGATGCGGCGCACACTCCCAGCGGGTCTCCCGTCTGCTATGCATTTCGGCTCTTCGCCCTTCATCAGGCTTCAATGCTGTGAGTACAGACTGAACCCACAAACGCACACTCACCCAGCGGGTCTCCCGTCTGCAGCATGAAGCCCTTGATGACACGGTGGAAGGGATGTGTGTTCTGTTGCTACCCAAACAATCACGGGTTAATGTGCAGCGACAAAATAACATACCACACCCAAGCACTCACCCAGCGGGTCTCCCGTCTGCAGCATGAAGCCCTTGATGACACGGTGGAAGATGACGTTGTCGTAGTAGCCGTTGGTGGCGTGCGTGGTGAAGTTCTCAACAGTGCGCGGGCACTCGTCGGGGAACAGCCGGATCGTGATGTCGCCCTGCGCGTGACAAGGTTGATTGACTTTGTTGACACCGGTGGTTTTTCCGTCACACACACGCATGTCCAAGCAGAATGGTGAAAGCGTTTGACTGGTTCAGACCCATGGCATGCAAGTTGGGGCATGAAGGTTCAGCAGAATGCACTCGTCTGAGGAGTATGTAGCAAAAGAAAGGCTATGGCATGCATGCCGCTGGTGTTACCTTGGTGGTGTGCACGCATGCGCCACGTGGCAGTTAATATTTGCAAGGTGTGACCTGCACAACTTTTCGTGTCTCACCTTGGTGGTGTGCACGCATGCGCCGCGTGGCAGTGCTAACTAAGCACATGCTAAGATCAGAAGAAAAGCAAGCGCATGCGCTGTTGAGCGTACACACAAGACATGACCTGTCGTGTCTCACCTTGGTGGTGTGCACGCATGCGCCGCGTGGCAGTGCTGATGCTGAGCGCATGAGCAACATATCAGTAAAGCAAGTGCATGTGCTGCTGTGCGGTGTGGTGCGGTGTGATCTCACCTTAGTGGTGTGCACGCATGCGCCGCGTGGCAGTGACTACCTGCTAGGTGTGATTTTGACTACTTGCACATCGTTGCGTGTCTCACCTTGGTGGTGTGCACGCATGCGCCACGTGGCAGTGACTACCTGCTAGGTGTGATTTTGAATAGTTGCACATCGTTGCGTGTCTCACCTTGGTGGTGTGCACGCATGCGCCGCGTGGCAGTGCTGATGCTGAGCGCATGAGCATCAATATACTGTCGGCAAGCGCATGCGCAGCTGTGCGGTGTGATCTCGCCACTCTTATATCCTCATCTCATGTCAGCAAAAGCAAGTGCAAGAGCTGCTGTGCAGTCTCTCACCTTGGTGGTGTGCACGCATGCGCCACGTGGCATTGCTGATGCTGAGCGCATGAGCATCATATTGGCGAAAGCACGTGCATGTGCTGCTGTATTGCATTCTGAGTACTGCATTTTGCTGCATGATCTTTGCAATTTGGTGTCCTGCAATCCTTTATCCTGTATGCTGGTCTCACCTTGGTGGTGTGCACGCATGCGCCGCGTGGCAGTGCTGACGTGGCGCCCACCTCAGCCGCCAGCAGCTCCTCAGTGCTGGGCTTCTCATTGAACACGTCACGCCCCATCTGCGGGTGCGCAGCCAGGCAAGGCACATTGGCAGCCAGGCAGGCCAGATTGGTCAGCACATTGCGCTACTAAGGATGCATAGCTGTTTGCAAACGTGTGCAGTTCAAAAGAACAAACCAGCCGCGATCGTCAATGACCTGAAAGCACTGACAGATATGACGGCCAGCCGCCAGCAGCTCCTCAATGCTGGGCTTCTCATTGAACACGTCACGACCCATCTGCGGGAGCACACAGCCAGGCATGTTGGCAGGCAGGTAGGCCAGTGCGTTGAGCGTGTTGCCAAATTAAGCATGCACAGCTCTTTGCAAAAGCGTGTGAAGGACCTAAAGTTCAAGGGTTGATGGTTGGAGACAGCAATGGCCTGAAAGACCTGGAGGCAAGGATTTCTATGACAGCCAGCAGCCAGCAGCACTCACGGATGCGTCCTCTGCGTCTGCTGGCTCCCGCCGCGTGAAGAGGAACAGCCGCTGCTTCTTGTACGCCAGCGCCACCAGCGTGGGGTCGCGCTCCGGCAGCTTCATGTCCGGCATGCCGGGCCGTATCTTGTGCTGCAGGGTTAAGCAGTGTCACAAAGCCAGGGTTCAGGATTCAAGATCAGCACTGGCGCCAAACTAACACCCTTGCGGCTAATCCTGAAAGGTACTCACGCCTAGCGGCCACACGCTCACAACAGCACCATCCATTACGGCCATGCACTGTCTCTGCTCACCTTCTTGTTCAGGCCCTGCCACAGCGCTATCCGCAGGAATCGCTCCGTGTTTTCCGGTTTGCCCAGCAGCCTTGGCAGCGCGTTGGTGGTGAGGTTGATGACCTTGATGCCCAGCAGGCTGGGCAGCAGCAGGAAGTTGCCGCTCTCATCAAACACCGCGTTGGGCGTGGGTATGCTGTCGCCTGCGGTGAGGGGGCAGCAGCAAGCATCTGTACGTGGCAATGCATGCAAAGCAGCAGCAGGAAGTTGCCGCTCTCATCAAGCACCGCGTTGGGAGTGGGTATGCTGTCGCCTGCGGTGTGAAGAAAGCAGCAAGCATCAGTATGTGGCAATGCATGTGAAGCAGCAGCAGGAAGTTGCCGCTCTCATCAAGCACCGCGTTGGGCGTGGGTATGCTGTCGCCTGCGGTGCGGAGGCAGCGACAGACAGCAGCAAGCATCAGTATGTGGCGATGCATGCGAAGCAGCAGCAGGAAGTTGCCGCTCTCATAAAGCACCACGTTGGGCGTGGGTATGCTGTCGCCTGCGGTGTGAAGAAAGCAGCAAGCATCAGTATGTGGCGATGCATGTGAAGCAGCAGCAGGAAGTTGCCGCTCTCATCAAGCACCGCGTTGGGCGTGGGTATGCTGTCGCCTGCGGTGGGGGGGGGGCAGCAAAAGACACAGCGGACACCAAAGGCAGCAGCAAGCAGTAGTATGTGGCTGCATGCAAAGCAGTATCACGGATATAGTCGCTCTTATCACACACCGCGTTGGGCGTGGGTATGCTGTCGCCTGCGGTGAGGGGGCAGCGGAAGACACAGCGGCAGCTGCAAGCATCAGCATGTGGTGATGCATGCAAACCAGCAGCGGGAAGTTGTCGCGCTCATAATACCTTGTTGGGCATTGATACGCTGTCTCCGGCGGTGTACATTTCGAGCGGTGCAGACAAGCTACTGTCTGGATGGAGTGACAATGACGTGGTGCAATACAAGTCAACGGCTGCATGTGTGGCGCGGCGCTGCTGTGACAGAGGTGAACAATGCAAAGAAATGTTGTACACAGCTCGGTTTGTAACATAGAGTGTAAAGCAATGTGAAAGACTTTCACACAACTGCCCACACAGTGTTGGCGATGATGCCCCATCTTTACTGCCTGCCGAGGCTGGCGATGCAACGAGCAAGTAAGGTACAGCGTCACGCAACAGGCCTCACCTGCTGCACGGATCTCCTTCTCCATGGCATACCTGCAGCAGCAGCAGGCAACGTGTAAGGGTTCAGAAAACGTTCGCAGCAAGCGCAGCACAGCACAGGCAGCCACACACGCAACAGCATCTCCTTGCCAGCGGATGTTGCAAGGGCCGCATGTGCAGTTGCTGCACGGCTGGCTTCTGCCAAATTTTGCAAGCGCAACATATCGCATATCCAGAACTGCCACTCAAGCAGCCGTATTCAGAATTTGAAGTCCATGCCAGCAAGCGTAAAGTGCTGCACGGCGTGAGGGCTTTGAGACTAAAGGCCTAGATCTGCAGCCAGCTGCATCGCACCTGCGGCCAAAGTCCATGTCATCCAGCGCAAACTGCTGCGCGCCCGACTTCTGCAGCTCATGCGCAGCCTGCATGCGTAAAGACCAGCAGCAGCAGCAGCAGCAGCAGCAGCAGCAGCATAAGAAATCGCAGCAGCCCGATTGGTGACTACATGGTTGGCCGCAGCACAAGCTGCTCGATGGGAGTGCAAAGTGCAAGAGTCGCCAGCAACCAGATCAGATATGTTGGCATGCAAGGCATCTGGCTGCGCTTGGTAGTGTGGTAGCTTGAACATGTTCTCAAGCACCAACAAGCACCAACAACGAGCAAGACTGAGCAGCAGCGTGCGCACCTCCAGCGACTCGTCGTATGTTCGCCGCAGCTTGCCGGTTGCGAAGCGCCACACGCGCACGCGGCTGTCTGCACAGAAGGCAGCAAACTGCGCGCCGTCCTTGCTGACCTGAGGGGAGCCAGGCACAGCAGCAGGCAGGCAACAACGATGTGATGTGGCAGGCACAGCAGCAAGCAGCCACTGTTGCAAGGCATACCACCCTATCCACAGGATCAGATGTACTGTTGCAGAACACACAGCATGGATGTGATTTGGCAGGCAAAAACTGTTGCGGGGCATACTGCTGCATAAGCCAAGATGCGTCGCATGGCTGCACAACGATAACATAGTGTTGCAGTCTTGGTCCAGGCACAGTGCTTTTACGTCACAATGCATGTTCCTCAACCAACCGCTTGGCCAGGCACAGCAGCAAGCAGGCAACATGGCACATATGGGCATTGGCATCCAGGCACGGGTGCAGGACATGCTGCATACCACCGCATCGGCGGGATCAAATGCACTGTTGCTGAGCACACAGCATAGCAATGCACACAGAAGCTGTGCACGATCGGTCATGTGAAATACGCGTTCATAAGCCAGCCCAATACTTCTGCAGTGTTGCAAGTCACTTCACTAGCTGCTGCAGTGTTGCAACAGCAAGTCATTTGACGCACCTCTAGGCTGCGTGCTGCGGTCTTGGCCTTTGCCAGTGCGAAGAGGTCGGTGTCCATCTTCATGGCGAACTTCACGGCTGCTGCAGGGTGCTTATAGTCCTCACACGACCAGTACTCGATGAAGCCTGCGGTGAAAATTTGCACACACACGCAGTAACCATATAACATGCGGTGTTGTGTCAGCACATTGTCCTACATGCCATATGCAAACCAGATGTGCAGAAACACCTTGACGTAACATGAGGGGAGGAGAAGAGGGCAGGAAGGGAGGTTTGCGGCATGCTGCCGCGGCAAAGCATGTCTGGAATTTGTTGCCCGGGTCCTGCTAACAGCCGAAATGATACCTCCTCGCAGCCCCAACCTAGGAGTGCTGCATGCATTGGCTCTACCTTACACAACTGCTTACCTTTGGCGTCGCTGCTGATGACTGTGTTTGCTGCTGCGTTGAAGCGCATGACAGCCACTGGGCTGGCGTGCAGGCTGCTGAGGGTGGCGATGGGCTCCTCACTGCCGCTGGCCACGTCATAGATGTGGATGGCTGGGGAGTTGAGGTCACTGATGGCAAGCTTGCTGGCCGCATCCCCTTTCTGCAGAACAACGGAATGTAAGGTGCAGGATAGGGTTTTGAGCAGTACGATAGTATGCAACGGCTGGGGGCAAGGGCAGGGGAGTTGAGGTCGCTGGTGGCCAGCTTGCTGGCCGCGTCCCCTTTCTGCAGAGCAGAAGCATGTGCACGACAGGATTTTGAGGAAGATAACACAGGATTTTTAGGGAGATGGCTGGGGCCAAGGGCAGGGGAGTTGGGGTCACTGATGGCCAGCTTGCTGGCTGTGCCCCTCTCTGCAGAACGGAAGGTGCGGCATAGGATGTGTGAGCAGGGTAACAGCAGACAATGGCTGGGTTGTCATAGCTTGTTGTACCGCTGCTGGCACATGAGAATAATTCAACACACTTGACACTGCAAAGTTCATACTACCGCAGGCGTGAACTTCCCACCTTGAAGATCCACTCTGCAGTTCCCGGTGTGTAGGGCAGCTTCATCATCATGATCATGTCGAAGCCCAGCACATCGTAGACCTTGACACTGCGGTCCCTGCTGATGCTCACGCACAGGCTGCCGTCGTGACTAGCTGCGAGACCTGCGGTCAGTGGCAGCAGCGCAGGAAGGCATATGCATATGTCAGCGCTCGCTGCGAAGAACAGATGTGTGCTGCGGTTGCTGCTAATGTTTGCTCACACAGAGAGGCTGCTGTCATGGCTGGCTGGAAGGCCTGTGGGGCACGTCGAGTCGTTGAAAGCAATAGCAGGCAGGATTGTGGTTTGCTGCAGTGTGGGGTGTCACAGGAGCTGTGCGCTGCAGTGCCTGCTGATGAACACACACAGACAGGCTGCCGTCACGGCTGGCTGCGAGAGCTGCGATCAATGGCAGCAATAGCGACAGGCACGGGCTGGAAGCTCTTTGAGCACACATGCAACACGATGACGTGCGCTGCCGCGCGGCGAACAACAAGCACACATATGGTGCTGCATATGCTGTAGTTCTTGAGTGCTGGGGCTCTCCAGCCACCAAGGATGACGGAGGTTGCGTGGCAACAGCAACTTTGACAAGGTGTCGGGTGTCCTCATCGTGTCACACACATCCTCTACGCAGGTGTTGAGAGTGTAAAACACACCACGTGTAGCTCATTCATTCATCCATGCTTGCCGGCAACAGCAGCTTTTACAAGTGCATCACGGCTCACCGTCAACTGCGCCGTCTGCAGTGGCAGCCATACGGTACCGCATTAGCTGTACTCGATTGCGGGGGCTCTCCAGCCACAAAGAGCGACAGAAGTTGTGTTGATTCCGCAATCTTGACAAGTGCATCACTCCTCCTCACCGTCTACTGCGCCAATGTGGCTGCGGTAGTGCTTCACAAACTCTATGCCCTGCTCTTGCTTTTTCCAGAACTTGAGGTGCCCGTCAGCACTGCCCGTGATGACGAAATCAGTCGGCGTGGCCTGCGTGGGACAGCAGGGCGGCACACATTTAGTGGGATCATGCTGCAGTGTCAGCCGCGCAGATGTTGCACACAGCAGCAGCAGCACACTGCACAGACAGAGTGCAAAGCACAGTGTTGCAGTTGCGATGGCCGTCAGCACTGCCTGTGATAATGAAGTCAGTCGGCGTCGCCTGCGTTAGGATACCGGGACGGCACACATTCGGTGGGCTGGTGCTGCAGTGACAGCCATGCGAGTGTTTCACAAACCAGCAGCAGCACACTGCACAGACAGAGTGCAAAGCACAGTGTTGCAGTTGCGGCGGCCATTGGCACTGCTCGTGATGATGAAGCAGTGGGTGCTGCCTGCAAAGTGGAGCAATGCACAGGTCCTGAAAATACAACTAGTGTGTGCTGTGAGGCACCAGAAAGCTGCTGCTGCTGCTGCTGCTGCTGCTGTGCAAGCTTCACTACTGAGGCTGGCTGCCACTGCAGACGGGGAGAAACGGCAGCACGTATGGCCGCAGCTAGTTTTAACACATCATTGCGCCCTTGCGCAACAGCACCAACTGCTGTGCGTGTGAAACGCTGCAGATCCAACGTGCTACAGTGAGACTGTTGGCATCAGGCAGCAGTGCTCTGGTTGGCTGCTGTCGCTGCTGCTGCGCCCCAGCACGCCGATGATCCACTTAGATTTTCTAAATTGCTGCTGCGCCCGGTGGTGCTAGGCAAACACATGAGAAGCACACCGTTCGCTATTACTAGACAACGCCAAAGGGGACAAGCAGCAGTTGCAACTGCGCTGTCACAAGTTGCTGCGTGTCTCCTGGCTCCATTGCTCTCTGCAGCTGCAGCTGCAGCTGCTGCTGCGTGCGCAAGGTGCAGCTGCCTGCGCTTGCTGCTTGCATGCTCACCACTACATGTGTTACTGTGTCCCTGTGCATGTAGCTTTTCTCGTACATCTGAGCGCTCGGCAGTGCGTCCAAATACTGCTGCTCAAACGGCAACACCTGTAGGGCAACATGAAGCAGAGCAACAGGCAACAGGTTCGCTTTGCTGAGCAGCAGAAGCTCAGCCATAGTAACCCACCAGCAGAACCAAACAAGCAAAATGATACAGTGATCTGCTACACTTCATTGCAGGGCACCCTCTGCAGCATTGCTGAAGTACGGCAGCACATGCAACAGCAGCAACTGCCACCACATCACCCCCCAGCAGCAGCTGCTGCTGCAAGCGCACCTTGCGTTTCTTAGGCTTAGGTGGCTGCGGTCCGACTGTCTCGTCATCGTCCTGCTCTCCATCTGCTGCGTCTGCAGGGGGCCTGGGGGGCCCCTCTTCTGCTGCTGCTTCCTCAAGCGCCTCCTCGGCAGGGCGCTTGCCGCCCGCCTCCTGGGACATCAAAAACAAGTAATCGAGCTACTTTGCACGTCGGAGTTTAGTTCAGTTGACGAAGGACAGTGTGATCGGCACTCAACAAGTCAGGCAGCGCACACAAGCAAGGAGATGCCGCGTTTCTCAGGTGTATATAGTATGCACCAGTGAAGATAGAGGTGGTGATCAAGCCGTGCGTTCTAGCTGTGTCTTGGTGTTGCAGAGCAGCATCGACTAGCAGGCAGTTGTCTGCTCAGCTGCCAGGCACTGCACAGTCATGCCAGCTGCCACGTGGACGATTAATGCACTTACAGCCCGAGACTTTGTAAGAAACAAATTGTTATGAATGTTACCCATCCGCAGGTGACCATCAGACCTCCATACAGCACCGCTTGCCACTGTGCAGCAGTGCAGTTGCTCACATGTCTGACACTTTGAAACTGGCTCAGCCAACTGGCGTAAGCAATCAGTGTTACACATGCATGGCCGTGCCATGAAACCACAGAGCCAGCAGAACCTTCAACCTGTGACAGGCCCAGCATGCGCAAGCTGGCAGTGCCAACCCTCATCCAGCTGGAACAGCTCCACACGGTCCAAACAGAGCTACACCAAGTATGCGCTTGACCATCAAGAAGCTGCTGGTGTACCGTAAGACACGTAAAAGTTCCGCGGTATAATAATTAATTCTGAGGCAAAAAGTTTTTTTTGTAACATATCTTTCTCTACAGTGCCCGGACGAGGAAACCGAAGGTGCAGAGCAGTCGTGTTCTGCACCATGATGTTATTACTTCGACAAGCTCGCAGCCTCAACCAGTGTCTCTAAACGGCTCAAATATGGTAGAAAAAGTCGTTTAAATCCAACCGCGGAACTTTTGCACCGCGGAACTCTTTGGTGTCTTACGGTACGCTCAAACTCACACGTTGTGGTTGATCATGCAGACAACAGCCCATGTGGCTTATATAAGCAGTGCCGTGTATATGTGTGGGTTGTACCACTGCAGAACACAGTCGAGTGTGGTGGTGCGAAATTTATTGCACTGTAGAGAGGTGGCGGCCACCCGAGCGTAGCAGGAAAGTGACAGTGCACTATAGAAAGTAACACATACACCAGCTAAGTCACATGATAAGGGCTACCAACATGGGGTAGGAACTCCTAACCAAAGCTGGTATGAAAATATCACGCACTGCAGCGCAGCCTTACTGCTGTGATTTATGTCTTTAGACATGGTAAGCTCTTGATCTAGCACAGCCGCCAAGCAGGTGACTACGTGGCGCCCCCTCACCCCCGCCCCCCCCCCCGGCCCCCTTGGGGCCCCAGCACCCAGCAGCGTTGACGCCGAGATAGCACTGCCTCCATGCATGCATCATGCAACATAGAGATTCAGACGCAGCTAGAGATGACAGAGAGCATCCTTACTGTTGCTAAGTCACTGCTGCTGCAAGTCATGCCACAGTGACTTTCTGTGTGAAGTAATGCAGCATAGCATACCATCATGGTATGCTGACAGCACACCCTGCTTTAACACATAAAAGGATGCTTTTGACATTTGTCCGAAGTAGTAATAGGTAGCAGCCGTGGGACGTGATCATGTTTCTACGTTTGAACAGCCCATTCAAACCTGCATGACAGGTTCGCCAGCGCTGCTGCAATGGCGTCAGGAATGAATGTGCTTCAGTTTGATCGCCACCTTGCTGTACCTTCTGGATGCTGCTGTTGAGTACGGTGCCACAGCGGAGCAGACAGTGAGGCCGGTGCATTTGGCTGGTGGCGACAACATTGCGCACAAACGAACAAATAAGTGTCTGACTTTGATACTTTTACTCTCATACCACGATGGCAAAGCGCAGCAGCGCGCGCCAGCAAGCCAGAAAGGTGGGCTGCAGGCAGTTGGTTGACAAATGCTAGCTGCTCAGCTTGCTGCGCGAACTCTGTTGATGTCAACACTCAATGCTTGGGACTGAATACCATGGGTTTGACATATCTGCAGCTGGCGAAACTTACCAAGGCTGCAGCAAGCAGCAGCAGAAGAAGAAGAAGCAACAGCAGCAGCAGCAGCGCCCAGCTAAGCAGCCGCACCAGCGCAGTAACCAGTCTGAGACGGGCAGTGTTGCTGAGCAGGAACCAGCACTAGGTGGCAGTGCCGCTGCTGCTAGCCAGGGGCGGTGTCAGGCCAGAAGCCAGAAGAAGACCAAGAAACAGCTGAACGTCAGCAACCTGAGAGCACGTCTGCATATGGGTGTGCAGAGGCGCAGCATGAAGCTGCGAGCTGCTCCTGGTGCGGCTACTGACGTGGTGGTGTTCGTGCACTTTCCGCTTGGCCTGAATGGCAAGCTGCGCACCGTGTTCCAGGGGGTGACAAAGCAGCAGGCAGGTGCCATCCTTGGCGCGCTGATAGAGATGACGGGCTGGGACGACGAGCGCCTGGAGGCCAAGTACCAGGAACTTGTCTCAGGTGCGGTGGTACACTGGAGCGTCTCCACAAGGGCTGTGCCTATTGCAGAAATTCCCTTGTGTTCCTTTGCAGCGCATGGATGTGCATCAACCCCATTAAACACTATCATGCTGTACCATATGAAGCTACTGTTCCCCCGCTGTTGTACCTGAAAGCACCTGCGTGGGTCTCACCTTCCCGTGTGCTTCTGCTTCTGCATTGCTGCACTACTCTGCTGCTCACAGGTGGCGAAGACAGTGCTGAGCACGATGATCAGGGGCAGCAGCTGGAGCAGGACGCCAGCAGTGACGCTGACAGTGAATTATGCAGTGAGACAGCAGAGGAAGAAGATGCAGACGCAGAGGACGAGCAGCAGCAGCAGCAGCAAGGACGGCGGCTGCGGCGCCTGCAGCAGACTGGCAGCCGTCGCGCAGCAGAGCATGCAGAGCAGCAGCAGCAGCGCGCCGATGATGCAGCAGTTCTGCAGGAGCTCAACGAGGTTGTTGCAGACGCGTGTGGCGGCATGCGCGGAGCAGTCACGGCAGTGCTCACTGGTGGGTTTGCCAGCAGAATGTGTATGTGTGATGCATGGGTGCAGGTATCAAGGCGTTGAAAAGCTGGTGGTGCGTGTCGGTCAATATGGTAGCTGCTGTGTTGTGAAGCACCAACAAGGAACGTGCCTGCTTCGAGGTGAGCAGAGCTCTGCTCAAACGCCACTGCTAGCACTTGGCATACCCCTGATCTGGTGTTGTCTGCTGCTTCCACCTGTGCTCGCCACTGCTCAACCCTTGTACCCCAGGTGCGCAGGCTGACGGCTGTCTGGCCGAGATCACCAAGGGCCAGGTGCGCACAGCCGTGGAGGAGCGGACTGGCTGGAACCTGGACCGCGAGACTGGC
>CADDIJ020000086.1:0-25057 GCA_902809745.2 Tetradesmus lagerheimii
TCTGCTTTCCGCCTCCCCAGTGGGTGAGGCGCGGTTGCCGATGCCCAAAGGTATGGCTTACAAGGATTGATTATTATTAACAACGATATAACATTATTTGAATGTGCCACAGCTGCCTACTGACAGCAGCATAGCAGCATAGCGCATGCATAGCACAGACCATGCCAAACGCGTGCTGCGATAAACAAGTCGAGGCTTTTGTGCCACAACCAGTGGATTGGCATTATTTTTGTTCTGCGCTTGATGCCTGGTGACAGCAGCATTGCAGTCACGTACGTTGAGCGAGCTAACAACGTGCATGGCGGTTATGGCACTGTTCACAGCAGCAGGGGCAGAAGTGAGGTCTCTGTGCACGTGCTGCGCTGACTGTTGTTACTGCTGCTGCTGCTGCTGCTGCTGTCGCCTGCGCTGTTGTGCGCTGCAGCGTGAGTTCAAGTTGACGGCAGAAGGAGCAGAAGGCGTGCGCAGCGGCCAGCTGTCAGCCTTCATAAACGATTATGCAACAGTGCAGTACTTCACACAAGTGAGCTGCCTCAGGAGGGAACTGGCATGTCTCTCACAGTATGCAGTATGCATGTGTGCGCACTAACAATCAGGCACAAGCTGCGTTGGTAATGTGCCATGCTTTGCATAGCAACGGCCTGCCTGCAGTTTGCACCGCTGCCAGGCAATTGGCAATGTGGCCAAACGGTATGTTTGAGCATGTGTTTGACCATGTGTTTGACCGTACCTGCCGCCGCGGTTCTGTTATGGCTGCAGGAGCCGCCATGTGACTTGGCGCTGTCCCCACAGACAATCGGCAGCGGGCAGTTGGTGCTGGGCCTACCAAAGAACTCAACGCTGCTGCAGCCGCTCAGCGCTGCACTGCTGCAGCTGAGTGAGGCGGGGTACATGGCAGGTGGGCAGCTGATGGCAGCTGATGATGTATAAGGCAGCGCTCTAGCAAGAAAGCAAGCAAGCATGCAAGCAGAGACACTCGACATCTTCCTGCAAGGACTTGAAGCTGATGTAGGTGGTTGTCAGAGGTGTCTGCTTTGTCAGCTGTCCGCGCAGCTGTCATGCAGTCTTGCTAACTTGCCATGACTGAAAACAGTGCACAGCAGCTGGTCGGTGCAAGGGCCATACCATGGCCGAATGAATGAGGAGAAGAATGAGCTACGCGTGGTGTGTCTTTGGTGCCCTGCATCTGCTTCTACTTCTACTGCTGCTGGTCTCCTTTGTGTCGCAACTGTTTTTTCAATCCAGCCAGTGCACAAGCGAAGACATGGCCACCAATGACACTGCTGCTGCTGCTGCTGCTCTTGTCATAGGGGGATCAATAAGGACCTATCCACCTACAGCAGTCTCTCAGCCAACTTGAATGCATGAAGTTTCTTGTGATACCACTGGCACACACCTTGCATGAGAGCGTGTGCTACATCAAGCAATCACCTGGCAGAAACTCAGCATGAGTTAGCAGCTGCAGGGGCAAGTGAAGATATTTGCACGTTGCTGTGTGCCAACATCTTGGTGGCTGTTTCACAGCATGCTACTTGCACAACCGTGCAGCAGCACCATTAATAAATACCTAGGTGTACTTCAAAGTGACTGCCAATTGCTTTAGCGGACGCGCTCGGGCATGGCTGTTCTGTTGGCAAAGCAGCAGCAGGTGTGAAAGATGCAGCAGGCTCGGAGTGACACCCCAGCTGCTTATCGATGCATGCACGTCCTCGAGGCATAACAGCAAAGCGCACGCATTGTATCGAAAACATTATTCGATTAACTATCGTTTATAGCAGCTCGCTCGGCAATGTGCTTCAATTTCGCAATGTTGTCGATGTTTTCACCGAGGCACTCTGCGAAGTGCCACTGACAGCAGCCCAGTCAGCACCTGCTGCTGCCAGCACAAACAGGCACAAACAAGCAGGATCGAAGTTCTACCAAAAGCCTAAACACTCGTCTGCCATGCTGCCAGTGGCAGGCACCACAGCTCAAACACAGCAGCCATTCCTCTGTTATTTAAAAAGCAATACCGTAGTGCGACTGGCTACAGCTACTGTGTTCATCATCAAGACCTCATGGTTTGCTTTTGCAGTGCAGTATTGTACAGGGTTCGAGCCACTGGCAACATGGCCAGTGACCTCACCCAAAAACCTGCACCCTGTTGTTGTGTGCTTCTGATGGCGAGTATTTGTTGATTCTGTCCGTGTTCACAGGATTGATTCTGTCCGTGTTCACAGGATTGAAGCCTGATGAAGGGTGAAGAGCCCGAAACGCGTCGCTTTCCATGTAATACGACAAAACAGAGTCAACAATAGTCTGAACTTGTCTCAACAGTAGCTGTAGCCAGTCGCACTACGCTATTGCTTTTCAAATCACCAACAACAACACTGCTGCTGCTGCTGCTGCTGCTCTTGTCGCTCCAGAGCTGCGCCGCAAGTGGTTCGTGCAGTCCAGCCAGTGCACAAGCGAAGACATGGCCACCAACAACAACACTGCTGCTGCTGCAGCAGCTGCTGCTGCTCTTGTCGCTCCAGAGCTGCGCCGCAAGTGGTTTGTGCAGTCCAGCCAGTGCACGAGGGAAGACATGGCCACCAACAACAACACTGCTGCTGCTGCTGCTGCTGCTGCTCTTGTCGCTCCAGAGCTGCATCGCAAGTGGTTTGTTCAGCCTAGCCAGTGCACACGTGAAGACATGGCCACTAACCACACTGCTGCTGCTGCTGTTGCTGCTGCATTTCTTTTCCCTCCAGAGCTGCGCCACAAGTGGTTTGTGCAGTCCAGTCAATGCACAAGCGAAGACATGGCCACCCACTACACTGCTGCTGCTGCTGCTGCTGCATATCTTGTCGCTCCGGAGCTGCGCCGCAATCGGTTTGTGCAGTCCAGCCAATGCACAAGCGAAGACATGGCCACCAACAACAACACTGCTGCTGCTGCTGCTGGCGCTGCTCTTGTCTCTCCAGAGCTTCGCCGCAATCGGTTTGTGCAGTCCAGCCAATGCACAAGTGAAGACATGATCACCAACGGCACTGCTGCTGCTGCTGCTGCTGCTGCTCTTGTCGCTCCAGAGCTGCGCCGCAAGTGGTTTGTGCAGTCCAGCCAATGCACAAGCGAAGACATGGCCACCAACAACACTGCTGCTGCTGCTGCTGCTGTTGCTGCTGCTGCTGCTGCTGCTGACACTGCTGCTGCTGCTGCTGCTGCTGACACTGCTGCTGCTGCTGCTGCATTTCTTGTCGCTCCAGAGCTGCGCCGCAAGTGGTTTGTGCAGTCCAGCCAGTGCACAAGCGAAGACATGGCCACCAACGGAAGCGGGCAGCTGCACCTGACTCAAGCCTGGAGTGTGTTCATGATTGTGGCAAGTGGGGCAGCAGTGGCGCTGCTGCTGGCGGCTGGAGAGATGCTGTACTACAGGCGGCTCTACACACGTGAGTGCACGGGTATTCGGCTGTAAACGATCTGTTGGAGGGGGGGTACAATCGCGCTGTCACAGCGGGCAGCTTTTGGAGCTGAGGTTTTATTCTGTACAGCAACCTCGCTGTGCGATGAACGGTCTCCATGTCACTTATTGTCTTCAAAGCCACTTGCTGCACTTCCGTACTGCTGCTCCCTGCTGCAGGCATGTTAGTGTTGGAACAGGATGCACATATTCAGCACCATGTACCATGCTGGATCTGCAACATCACAACTGCTTTAAAGCTGTATGTCGTACTGCTGTCATCTGCTGCAGGCATGTTTGCGCTGAAGCAAGACGTGTCGGTGATGGGGGCGCGTGCAGCATTCAAGAAGCGCGTGGCATCTGGCAAGCACCTGATGCCCAACACCAGCATGCAGTCAGACAGGAGCTTGCCAACGATGGCCACACCCCCGCCAAGCTTCAAGTCGGTCAGATTTAGGTGAGCGTGTGCAGGTTGATTGTTTGTTCCTCCTGATCAGCAATATGTTTTCTGTCCACGCCATTGTCACATGCAGTGTGTCCGAGAATACCGCCCACTGCGTTGTTGCTGCCGCCGCTGCTGGTGCCCACTACAGTGAGTCTTTTGAAAGGCATGTGGTTTTGGAACGCTGGGGCAGCATGTCACATATCAGCCTGCACTTTCTCTTCATCAGCTGCTGCTGCTGCTGCTGCTGTCAAGTTTCTTCTTTCTCACGCAGTGATTCTCTGCAGAGGTCCGTGGATGTGGAGCGCTGGGGCTGCATTCACACATACACCCACAGTTTCTTACCAGTTGCTGCTGCTGCTGCTGCTGCCAAGTTTCTTCTGTCTCACGCAGTGATTCTCTGCAGAGGTCCGTGGATGTGGAGCGTTGGAGCAGCATGTCTCACATACGCCTGCACTTTCTGATAATCATCATCAGCTGCTGCTGCTGCTGCTGCCGCTGCTGCTGCGCTGACAATTCCCTTACGTAGTGAATCTATGCAGAGGTCTGTTGATGTCGATGTTGAGCGTTGGGGCAGCATGTCAGACCCGCAGCGCCCGTCCACTACAGCCCTTGGCCGCTACAGCCATGACAGAGACACAGAACTCAGCCCCATGCCCAGCCCTGACGCCCTTGCTACACCCCAGCGCCTCTACGATCAAGGCAAAGGGATTGGCAGTAGCGCTGCTGCTGTTGGTGCTAGCCAGGATGCCAAGCATCAGCCGAAGCTGACTGCGCAGCTGCTGCGGCAGGCGCAGCAGGAGCTTCAGCAGCGACGAGATGAGAGCCAGGGGCAGCATTTTACGCAGCTGCATGAGGAGTTCCTGGGGGTGGGTGGGATGTCGTTGGCGCGCAGCGTTGGCGAGCAGACTGACATGGATCGACAGGAGCTGATTAGCACAGATTCTAGCGAGGACAGTGAGTGAGGGCTTGCAGAACAGCAGCAGCAGCAGCAGCATGGTTACACCTGCAGCGCTTGCTAGGCGGCTGACTTCATGTAACGAGCAGCAGATCAGCAGCAAGTAAACGTTTACTTGCTGCATATGAGCTGCAGCAGAGGGGCGGCTGGTGAAGTTGGTGTTGCTGGTTTGCATGTGCCGTGTGCTGCCGCCCATCAAGTGGCATTTTGGTTGGTGACCGGCAGAGCTGCAGGTGCCCGACTAATGCTGCAGCACAGTAGCATTGGCATCATGATGCATTGCAGCAGCAGAGTGCTAGCTGTTGCAGGAACTTGTGACAACAGCATCGCACATTTGATTCGGCAGGTGCAGGCGCTGCCTGCAACAGTGTCGGTGCAGTTGATGAACATGCTGGTGTTGTTTCCCATCAGCAGCACCCTCGGGACATCATTGCTGCGTCGGCACAGGTGTTTCTTTGTGGCGCAGCATTTCCAATGCATGAAGCACGATCATTGCTTGTGTGCATTGCCAGCGTTCTCGTTGCATGCAACAGCCGTTACGGTGGTTATGTTTTGGATACTTGTTTGTTGGGTACTTTCAGTTTCATTGATGCAGGTTTGCAGGTTTGCATGCTTGACGTCCAAGATGGAGTTATGGTGACATATAAAGTTTCGTGGGGTGGATCTGCAGAACGCAATCTTACAGGTGCATGAGCAGTGATGGTTTCATCACTCAGAGACGGAAATCGTGTAGACGTAGCTGCTGTGATGCATGCTGACTCACCATCGAAGAGTGATGGTTGCATCATTTTGTGGCATCACTGTAAGGCTGCATGCTTGTGTGACCGCGTTCGGCTGTTGTGTTCAACACAGCCAGCCAGTCAGCCACGGCGGTTGAGCATCCCGGGTGCTCAGAATGATTCTGCTGCAGGGTATGCACCCTTTGCCTTGCATTCTTTCATTGTGGCTATCAACAGCAGTGACACGTGTGTTATTGCGTGCATACGACCCGCACAGCTGCGGCGCATCGCCACGCAATGCCATGTGACAGGTTTCATATGTTTGGTTTAATTGGTGAATTGCCTGCTGTGTGTCTGCTGGGCCTGTGCCGACGCTCGTTGTTGAGGCGAATGACCATACAGTTGATTGCAAGTGGCTGCGCCTTGGATGCCTCGTTGCCGTATGCCTCTGACCTTGGAAAATCAGGACAGGAGTGGTGCATGTTTGTGTGCTGCAGCAGGCTGAGCTTTTCATGTTTCAGAGCTGTGTCTGTGAGGATGATTGGTGCCATTTATAAAGCCGTACGGTACGGCCTTGCTGGCCCTGCATGCTGTCTGCGCTAGGCATATGCATCAGCTCATGAGATCAAGCATTTAGCATCTAGATGCAGATCCGCATGCTGACACAGCATGACACGACTGCCACCATGGCCATGCGGTGACTGTGTGGATGCAAAAGCTGTCCTTGTGCTGCAGAACTGCAGCTTGTAAACAACATGGTCATATCTTTGGTGTTCACGTTCGCCAGACGGGCACAAACCCGCTATTCTGGTCCTCTCAACCAGGGGTAGTGAGTAGTATGGTATCATCACGATACCATAGTACTTGCTACCCGTGCTTCTGGGGGTGTTGCAGTTGCTGTGCATGCCTCTGTTGCAAACGCGGTGAAAGTGTATGACTTTACTGACCAGCAATACGACGAAGCGCTGTGGCTTGTGATGCCAGGGCAAGGGGGTGCACGCAAGCTCTTCATTGGGGTGGTTTACATGCCTGATATGGGCAAGTCTGCATCAGTGAAGAGTGCTGCTTACTCAGCGCTGCAGGAGGACCTGGAGTACCTGTCTAGCAGGGGATCTGTGTTGGTGATGGGTGACTTTAATGCACGGGTTGGACGGGCATCTGGCCAGCAGAGCGTATTGGTATGCATGGTGAGAGCACCGTCAATGACAACGGCCGCCTGCTCCTCTCATTGCTCAACACTGTCAACCTCTACTCACTTAATGCCCGCACAGCCCCCACCTCCCCTCACCAGCACATCACTTGTGACAGGTCGCACGGCGGCACCAGGCGAGGCTCTTTGATTGACTACATCCTTGCCTCTGCTGACATTGCCATGCCCTGCCAAGCTGCTGCCAGGCCAACAGCCACAGTTGGGCCGCATACTGTGGGTGCTACTGACCACCTGCCTGTGTCTGCCCGCATTGTCAGGCCTGTGGTACGCCGCCCTGCAAAACAGGTTGTGCTGCGCCTCAACGCACAGCCCAAGGATTTCAGGCTGCAGAATGGGGAGCAGTCAGCGGAACTTGAGGCATATCAGGATGCTCTGTCGCAGCTTGGTGCAGCCTACACAGCCACGGTCACCACTTTGCAGCAGCAGGCTTCTGCAGGCTCAACTACAGCAACTAATGCAGTGCAGCAAGCGCACGAGCAGATGCTAGCAGCACTTCGTCATGCTGTCAACGCCAGTTTTGGCTACAAGAGGGTTTGGGTTGGCAAGTCCTTCCCATGGTGGACTCAGGAGCTCACAGATGCTGTGGAGGACAGGAAGCAGGCTTACCTGCGCTACAAGAACTCAGGGCTTGTAGCAGATTGGGCTACTTACAAACAGCAGCAGAAGGCTACTACACAGCTGGTCAAAGCAGCAGAGAAGCAGTACAAAGAGCAGTGCCAGCATGCCATTACTTCTGCATACACAAATCGCATGAATGATGACAGCCTGCTTGGAGAGAAAGACATGTGGCAGCTTGTGCGTCGTCTGTGCCCTAAGCATGTCAGCGAGGCAGTTTACAGCGTCATGCAGCATCCATCTGGGCATGTGGCATCTACCCCAGCTGAGAAAGCTGATGCTTTCAAGTGTCATTATGAGCGCGTTGGCAGCCATGCAGCATTTACTTCCTCCAACCCCCAGTTTGACGCTGCACACATGTCTTGTGTTGCAGCCAATGTGCAACAGTATTTGCAAGACTCTGCTAACTCCCCTGCCACCCCGCTGGACCTGCCCATCACTGCCGCCGAAGTTTCCGACTGCCTGCAGAGGCTGCGCACTGGCAAGGCCGGCAACCCGGCTGAGGAGGGCATTGTCAATGAGCTACTCAAGTATGGAGGCAGCACGGCCGCAGATATGTTACTGCAGTACTGCAATCTGATGCGGCAGCTTGAGCAGGTGCACCAGGTGCCAGGTACAGTTGTGAACATGCCCAAGAAGGGTGACCTGACAGACCCCACCAACTACCGTGGTATCACCCTGCTTAGCATGCTTTACAAATTTTACACCAGCGTTCTCAACCAGCGCCTCATCAAGTTTGCAGAAGGCAAGTCAGTGGCGGAGGGCACGACACAGCAACGGCAGCAGCAGCAACAGCAGCAGCAACAGCAGCAGCAGCAGCAGCAGGCACGTCAGCAGCAGCAACAGCAGCAGCAGCAGCAGCGTGTAACTGCTGCTACAGCAGCAGGAACGCCGTTGCTGCACGAGAGCCAGAACGGCTTTCGTCCCAAGCGCAGCTGTGCTGACCACCAGAGTGCGCTCAGTGAGGTGTTGGGTGGGAGGAAAGCTGAGGGGAAGGATTCTTATGTGCTGTTTGTTGACACCTATAAGGCTTTCCCAACAGTGTGGCTTGATGGGCTCTTTCAAAAGCTGTGGACAAGGGTGTGCGTGGAAAGATGTTCCGTGTACTCTACAACTTGTATCAGGGTGCACGCCGTGTGGTGTCTCACGAAGGTCATGTCACTGAGAGCTTCACATGTGACCTTGGTTTGCATGAGGGCGATGTTGTTTCCCCCACACTGTACCTGTACTTCATTGATGATCTGCTGCATGAGGTGCATGCAAAGCACCCTGGCATCACCCTTATGGGCCCTTGTGACGAACCTGCTGGTCAGGTTGTGGCAGCCATGCAGGCTGATGACTTTGTTGCTGTGTGCGGATCTCTGGCTGAGGTTCAGGCTGTGGCTGCAACAGCCTTTATGAATACAGTTGTAAGTGGCGGTTCAAGCTGAATAGCTTGAAGTCTGCTGTCATGCATGTCTCACCAGCTAGACAGCCCAGCCAGTTGGCTGATTCTGGCATCGTTTGGAACGGTGTGCCTGTGCCTGTTGTATCAGAGTACTGCTACCTTGGCCTGTGGTTCAACAATGCCTGCAACTGGAATACGCACTTTGAGAAGATGTTGGCAAAAGTGCATCGTGAAGGGTGGGCTCATGCCAGTTTGGAAGAGCCGGCTCATCAGCGTGGAAGTAAAGCGTATCATTCTGCTTACATGCGTTCGCCCGATTGTTGAATATGGCAGTGAGGTCTGGTTTCCGTCACCTGCAAGGCAACTGCAACAGATTGACAAAGTGCAGACTGACATCATCAAGTGCTCAATGCGTTGTGGCAAGGAGCGCCCTTGCACTTCACTTGTTCTGGCTGAATGGGGGGTGAAGCCATTGCACATGTGGCTTCATCAGAGGGCGATGGAGTATTACTTTAGGGTCCAGCGTATGCAGAATTCGCGTTTGCCACGTCAGGTTTTCTCAGCTGAGTGGAAGCGCCCTAGTGGTGCTGTTGCGGTGACACCTTGGCATAAGTATGTGCAGAGTTTGCTTTGCAAGTATGGTGTGGATGCTGAGGCGGCGGCTGATCGAGCTAATGCGTGCAAGAATCACATCAACCGTCAGGTCAGGAAGCTGCATGCAGACACAATTGTTTGTGAATCACTGCAGCACTCTACTTTGAGTCGTTACATCACGCATGTGCACCCTACACATGCTGATGCCATGCGTTTTAAAAGGGCTAGGCCCTTTTTGTGTTCTGGTGCGCCAACGCGTGGTATTGAGTTGCTGATGCGTGTTCGAATGGGCTGTCTTTGCGCGCATGAGCGTACCAGTCGTTATGGCGGCAGCAGAGCTGATTCTAATACAGCATGTCCTGCTTGTGGTCAGGGTGTTGAGTCTTTGTCACATCTGATGTTTGATTGTCCCGCTACTTCTGCTCAGAGGGATACTATGCTTGATGAAATTCGGTCTGTTTTGCGTGATGTTGCTGGCGGCGCTGAAAATTGCGCAATGTGTTGTCGTTGACTGATGCATCCACTAAGTTGTTGCGTTTTGTTTCTGATGATATTTGGGGTAGTAGGGGGTGTGCCGAGTGATATCTAGGAGCATTGCTGAGTATCTTGTCCAAGCTTGGGATGTGCGTAATATTTGCAAACACAATGGAGCAGTGCTCCCTCTTTCTTCCGCTCCTGAGGGGCGCGGGGCCGATGGCGTTGATGCTATGGCTTAATGGGTAACATGATGATGATGACAGCGGGTTCATCGGCTGCGGCTGCTGCTGTGGTTGCGCAACTGGCGCAGCAGCCTTCAAAGCTCTGCCTGCAAATATGTCTGATCTGCTACTTCTAGCTCTGCTGCTGGTAGCTAGGCCTAGGTGCCTCTGCTGTCGCTGCTGCTGCTGGCGCTGGAGGTCAAAGGATGCTGCCATCAGCAGAGACCTGCCTGCTGTTCCTAAAACTGTTGTGCTATGCGTGATTGTGGTGTTGCTTGGAGCACGCCATCGCTGCTGCAGTATATGCTGCTGCTGCAATTGCTGTTGCTGTGGCAGGGGCCTGCCAGTCCTGCCAGGGGTAGCAAGCCGACAACTACGCTGAATCATTGCCCTTCGCGTAGTGTGCAGTCAGAGCAACGCACACACATCACATCGGTTCTCCTCCCACAGAACATCGGTGGCAGTTGCGTAAAGAGATCGGCCAGTAAGAAGAGCTCCGAGACGCGTGGTGAACGACAGAGCCAGCCCGACAGTGACCGATTGAGACCAAACTGATGTCTGCTCATAAAGTGAGAGCTTTGGCCTCTGAGTGACCTTCTTCCAATGTACACGATAGCAAGCTGCTTGTTTCACGAAGGTGTGAAATCACATAGATCACGTCGATATAATCTGGTCCTAAAGTTTTTGATTGAAAATGCAAAAGAAGCAGAGCGGGGCAGGACGGGAGCCATCTCGGAACATCTAGGAGACGGAAGCATTGGACACAACCCTGAATCACCACAAGCAGTACAAATCGCCGAGGACACGTGTCCGCATGTCTTCGGCAAAGTCCATCTGCCAAAACCAGCTACATTGAAGCCGTGCTTTGTTCACAGCAAAGCCTGTCGTTCGTCAGCAGTGCTGCTGCGCACACAGTGTTGCGGCAACATGCGCATCATAAATCTGGCCAAACAGGTCCCTGCCCAAACAAGCGCAAGCAGCTGCAAGATCCAGCAACATCTCTGAGTAAATGCGGAACAGCGAATGCCGACGTGACAAACCTGCACACACACGCGGGTAGCTACATCATGCCAGTATTATTATCATGCCAGTATGACGTATGCCAGGCAGCCTGCTGAGCGCTTCAATGTGCTCTGCTGGGCCATGAAGTCTCACATTTGTGCCGCGGCTCAAGACGTACGACGCAAGCCACATGCTGATCATGTTGAGTGCAAAAGCCAGATCCTGGATGCCAACTAGCGACAACATCATCGCGAGGTCATACTAGACCTCCACAGGAGGGAAGAAGAGCTGCTCAACACCAACACCCTTGCAATCAATTTGCCGCCCTTGCTGCCGCTTGTTGGTGTCAAACAAGGCAGCCACTGCTCTGCTTTCATAGATACAAAAATTTCTCGTCTGTCATGGAACGCGGGTTGTACAAGATGTGATGCAAGATGTGATACAGTAGCGTGTACAGACAAAAGTAGAGTACAGCACAAGGGCACATTGCTGTGCCTGCCCTCTTGACCCCCTGTTTTCTTTTCTTTCCTCAAACGAATCTGCCGGCGATGCTGTTGCGCCGCACATACATGCCAGGGATTTGGCCATCCTGCCAATGCCGTCGCATTTGTTGCTTCTGCTGTTTGTGGCCATAATCTTCTGCTGCAAGCCCCACCAAGCTGTCTTGCTGATCTTGCTGCTCCAGGTACTCCAACGCTTCCTGCAAGCTGCTAAACTGCTCCAGTGCTACATCATGCTGACTCAGTAGCACTGCATGCAGCGCAGCACTCACTGCACTGTGTTGTCCTGACTGGCTGCCCCAAGCTGTTTCTGTTGCTGTTGAACTGCCAAGCCCATCAGGGAGGCCAACCCTGTGATGCCGTCCACGCTGCTGTTGCTGCAATGCATACTCTGACAACCCGCTGCTGTTGGCAGCTGCAGCGGTTGCAGCAGCTGCAGCAGCTGGGTCTGCACTCGGCTGTGCGCTTGCGCTGTGGCGCGATGACCTGCTGTCAGCCGTGGTGGCATTGTAGGGGTTCCACTGCTGCTGGTGGTGCGGCACGTCTTGCCCCTGGTGCGCAGGCACAGCACAAGTGTCCAATGTCAGGTGCAACAAGCCATGGAAGCACAGCTGCAGCAGCTGGAGCACTACATGTTGCACTCTCCGACCTGTTCTGCCTGCAGCCAGCATGTCACAGCATGAATCTGCATGCTCTGCCTCAAGAACGTATTCGCTACAATGGGTACTACTGCAATGCGCAGGAATTCTGCTGTCGCTCAAGCCCACTGCAAGAGAGTGTCCAGTAGCATCCAGCGGTTACCTGCCAGGGGTTTGCCACTGCCTCCTGCTGCTGGTCATACTCGCTGCGGCGCTGATCGTTTGACAGCACCTCATACGCAGCCTTGCACCTCAGAAAAGCCTCTGTTGTGTCCACCTGCATAGGCATATCATACGTAAGCAAGGATGCAGCTGCTGCTGGACATGTGTAGATGCACCCGAGGCATCATGCTGGCAGCACCAGCATGCAGTGTCCTGCTGGCAGCGCAGCTTTACCTGTGCCTGCTGATGCTTGTCTGGGTGCAAGCTGTGCACCAGCCGCTTGTAAGCAGACTTGATCTCCTGCTGGCTGGCACTGCTTGGCACTCCAAGTACTGCATACAGCTGCTGGTCAGCATCTGCAGGGATGTAAGCAGGGCAGCAGCGTCATTCAAGTCACCAGCATCTGCTGCAGCAGTGCACCTGGGCAGCTAGCCTCCATTGCCCCGCAGCTTGAGCATACCGTGTGCACGGAGAACTACTGACCGCCTTGCAGTTCTGCTACCTCCAGCAGGTCGAAACGCATGCAACAGCATGGCTTTCAGCAGACGAGACCATGTATGTTCGGCTGTGCAGAACGCCCATCAGCATTGGCCACTGATATGGAACAGTGAACATCATCGGTATTGCAGTGCGCTTGACTAACAGCAGTAAGTCATGGCGTATGTAGGTCAAAACCGCCCTCCAGGGTTGTTTAAATGTCATGATCCTCACACTGTGCTGAAAATAGCGCAACTACCTGTAATTGCCACGATAGAATACTGCAGACGTCAATAAGCTGTGTCTGACAGCAGCCAAGTAGCACTTGGCACCAGCAAGCAGCAGCACTCTCACTCGAGCAAGCATACGACGTGTTCATGCTGATCATCGTCACCAATCAAGGTTAAATCCAACTATCAGTTGCCTTCACCGCAGATGGGCTCTAGAAAGGAGCAGCAGACGTTGGTGGCCTGATCCACCTTACCCTGACCTGCAGACAGCAGCACACCCGAAGCTGTCCCCATAGTGCAATGAACTGGCAATGGTTAGCATGGCATTGGAGCATTGCCATAGCGCTCAGGGTTATGTTACTGCTTTTGGTGGCAGGCGAGGCCCTGCTGTGGCGCCCTGAGGTGTCTGCACCAGCCAACACAATGCTGAAGACGCGCGAGGGGATCTGGCTGCTGCAGTTTGGTATATCTCCTTACAAGGGCGATTCATGCCACATACCGCCGCTGTGGCTGGCAATGGTCGCGCCCTGGGTGCAGCACAAGGTGCTGTGTGTGCTGCCCAACATGGTGTGTGATGTGGTAGCAGCAGCGGCGCTGCTGCTAGCTGCAGCACATTTGTTTGGCCGCACTACAGGACCGGCAAGCTCAAAGAGGGGTGGGTGTATTTGATCTTTAGCAGCTGCTCGTGTTAGCTGGTAGTGTGTAGTGTTGTCATCAGTTGATGGTGTTCAAGTACAACAGCTTGCTGCATGCTATGGTGTTTGTTTTGTTTGCAGCAGCTCATTTGCATGCATACCATATGGCTGGTGAGCGCTGAGGTGGCTGCTGTGTCTCTGGGCGGTGATGGCGACAATTTCCGCCCTGCACTGCACTGGCCACGTGCCCGAACGTTGTCTGGTGTGCCAACTGTGCTCGTGTTGCTCTGCACATGTGTCTGTCAAGCAACTGCTGCTTGCGCTTGCTGCTGCTGCAGATGCGCCCTGGTTGAGCCCGCAGCAGCTGTCGCTGCTGTACCTGCTCAATCCCTTTGCAGTGCTGGCCTGCGTGGCGGGCAGCACCATCTCAGCAGAGAACATGGGCGTGATGCTGGCAGTGGCTGGTGGGGTGACGCGCAACGCACCCATGGCAGCAGCAGGCGTGGCAGTGGGCGCGTACATGGGCCTGCACCCCGCGCTGCTCGTGGTGAGCGCGTGCTGCAGTACAGCAGCAGCAAGCACAGTAGATGCAGCAGCAGACCGCTCAGCGCTATAGCTTTATAGCGTTATGCTTGACGCCGCAACATGGCAGCGCGCTGTGCTTTCGAAGCATACGTGCTGCGGACTGCTGTGCTGATGGGGTTTTGCACTTGCCCGCAGCTGTGTGGTCATATATGCAATTTGTGACCCAAAGCAGCCAGCACTGACCACTCAGCCGTTATCCCCGTGATCCATGATCGCTCGACTGTGATTCTTTGTCACCTGCTCTTGCTCAAAAGCTGCCATTCCGCTGCCTGCTATGCGTCGTGTGCGGCAGGTGCCGCTGCTGCTGCTGATGTGGCGAGGGCCGGAGGATGTGCTGCAGCATGTGCCTGGCCCAGTGGCGCCAGTGGTCATGCCCAGCAGGAAACGCAGCAGCACAGCAAGCATGCGGGCTGGCGCACAAGCAGATAACGGCAGCATGCGCGCCGCAGCAGCGGTCACGGCTGCCAGCCAGCAGCAGGACGGCGGGCAGCAGCAGGAGGATGCCGATGACAAGTCTGCTGCTAAGCCAGCAGCTGCACAGCAGAGGAGCCTTGCGCTGTGCCTTCTGTTTGTAGGGATGCTGCTTGGCTGTATTGGTGCACTAATAGTGCTGTCCGACAGCTTGCTGCAGCATTACCCAGAAGCACAGTGTTTGCCAGCAGCAGCGCTATGGGTGCAGCGGCAGCTTGGGGTTGCTCACTCGCAACAGCAGCAAATCCTGCAGCTGCAGAGCTGTTGGGCAGTGCGGGTGTATAAGCTGCCTTTGCTGCTGGAGGATTACACGCCCAACATCGGGCTGTGGTGGTACTTCTTCACTGAGATGTTTGCTGCGTTCAGACCCTTCTTCCTGTTCGTGTTCCATTCCTTTGCTGTCATATTTGCAGTGCCAGTCGCCATACGGTTCTCCAGTCGACCACTGTTTGTGACATGGGTGCAGCTGTTTATCAGCTGCATGTTCAAACCATACGAAACTGTAGGGGACATGGTGCCATGGATGGCGCTGCTGCCGCTGCTGCAGCAGCAGCTGCAGTGTGTGAAGGCAGGGTTGTTCTTTGTCAATTCGTTTGTGCTGCTGCTGGTGTTGGGGCCTGCCATGTGGCATCAGTGGATAAACGTGGATGCAGCAAACTCCAACTTCTTTTACTCCATTACGCTGCTGTTGGGTGTGTGGTGTACGGTGCTGTTGACGCACCTGGTGCGGTTGACTGCGCTGCTGGACAGGCGGCTTGCAGGAAAGCGGTTGGAGCTGACTGTCGATGACTTGGATGACGAGGATGAGGTTGCTGATGAGGGTGGCGCAGCTGATGCTGTTGCTGAAAAAGCCAAGGATGCTTGAGGCATGTAACAGCACCACGGGTGTTACACTTGCCACTTGACATACGGTGTCCCAGATTGTGACAGACAGCATGGTTACTGCGCTTGGCATTTGAAGCAAGTTTCGCTCTATAACTTACAGGGTTCGAGGTTTTCGGAGTCCAAGGCACGTGCCAGAATGTGTGACCTCTTCTAATGTTGCTCTATGCTTATGGGAATTGTCTGAATTAACGCTGCCAATGCTGTTCGTTTCCATTTGCGATCAGATCCGCCGTGCAGTGCCGCATTCCCATAAAGCAGCCAAGTCGCGTGTGCTGCCCTTTCACATGATTTAAAGCGTTGCAATGGCATTCAGGAACTTCAACTTATCCTTCCATAGCGTTGAGAGCCCTCATCAGCCTTCTAGGCAGCCATTTCAGTGCCGCCCCAGCTGTGCAGCAGCGCTGCTTCAGCAGTATCTGCTCAAATGCAATAACCTGCCTGGACAGCTAGGTGTGTCTCGTTTCTCACATTTAGATTTAACAGCAAAATGCAGGCAGCAGCATGCGTGTTCCTGCCAGTAGTAGCATATCAGCACACTTCACACCATATGCTGCTCTGTCCACCACATTTTGCCTGATTTGCTGCTGCCTACAGTGTGGGCAGCGTACATTGGGGATGCAACAGACCGTCTCGATGTTGCTGCATCTGCAAGCAAAGTCAGCGTAACCCTCATCGCTTTAGCACCCCTCTGTGGCAAGCATGTGCAGCCTGTCACCCGCGCAGCAAAGGCCATCAGTGAGATTCTGGATCCCAAGGGATTGGAGGCGTTCAACAGATTGCAGCGCCGTTCGGAGCATGCCTTCTGTGACTTGTGGCAGTTACTGTGGGGGAAGGTGCTGCTGCTTGGGAGGACTGTGTCAAGCAGTCATTTGCAGCTGGCATGAGCCTGGAACTGGAGGAAGCTACATTCAAGTACCAGGTACTGTTAACAGAAGCAGCAATTGGGCACCAACGAAAGCTGCTTGAATAGCATGGACTGCAGGCAGTCACCTGGCAATTGTGAGAAGCACAATAACTTTCAGCACTGCCAAAACATGCTGTGCATCACTAACCCAGCCTACTTGTGCTTGCAGCTGTCTTGGATGTAACCAAACCTACCTGTGCACAATCATTGAATGGCCCATTCCAGTCCGGGACTGCCTGCACTTGCTTACTTCCTGCTTGTGCAGATGGTGTACGAGTACAGGGTCCCTCTGCAATCTGGCTGCTACCTATGCTTCCCAGCTGATAGCGTTGGGCTTGCTGTCAGCATGAGCATACCATCCAATACAGGCAGGCCAACAGGAGCCTGGGGGAGATGGCAGTGGACTTGCTGTTCCCTGGCACATCAGGCAGTGTGGTGCACCTCATGGAGGCTTGGTGGGATGCAAAGGCAAGTACCGTGCAACAGAGGCTAACTTTGATGCAGATCGGGTTGGGAAGGGGCCATTGTTACCACAAGAGACTGCCATTATCTGGTCCAACTGGGTTGTGCTGTGTCCAACTGGACAATTACTGACCACAGAATGTCGGTTTATTGTCTAGTGAGACAGCGGCAGATGACTGTGCTTGAATGCACAAGCCACTCCTGTGACAGTGTGTGTCTCATTGAATATGCAGACATACAGGGAAACTCCTTTTGTGTCGGGCTAAATCCTCCCAACCTGCACATGGTCCATTCACGCACCAGCAGTGCTACTTGAAAGTTGGGCCAGGGTATGTTGAGACCAGCAGCATGATAACACTTGAGTTCTGACTGCACTTGATGCTCATTTGACACTCTGCTTAGTAGTGCAACTGTCTGACAGCAAGTGTTTTGCTGATCCAGGGTGGCAAGCCATCTACCAAGGAGGCCAGGGTGGCGCATTAAGCTGCCAAGCCAGACTTCCGTGCAATGCCATCCCGGTTTAAGATCAATTTGTTGGTGCTTCAATACTGGCAAGCGAAGCTCCTGACATCACTTGTGGAGGTCAAGTAAGCTGCTAGGGGCTTCAGGGCAGGGTTGTGGTGAACTTATCATGAACATGTGAAAAGGGTTGCTGGTGACTTAACACCGACTCTTACCTGTAGCTTGATGCGGCCTGGCCGGCTAGCCAGTTTTGATGCCCAACTCGCATTGAACGTCCAAGGCTTTTCAACATCCATGCCCATTACTTACTCCTGCCAAGCATGCTCTGGAACTGCTTTTACATTCGGGCTTGCTATCACCTGCTGTAGCAAACAAAGTCTATTGAGTAGTTTCCATTTCACAACTGCATGGTGACTGATCAGAACGTGCCCTGTTGTCTCTGGTTGTCTTGCAGCAACATCATGCTAGCCAACAAGGCAGCTGGCAAGGCCAACTGGTTCCATCCTGCCAGCCTGACATCTGGTGGGCGCTACGCCAACGGCTCTGCACCTCTGCGGTGCGCGCAAGCTGCATGTGGCATGCTGGCTAGCACCTTTAATCAAGCCGCCGCCAGGCAGAAGCATTTCGCTGGCTATGGACAGGCACAGGCGTTGAGGGAGTTTATGACAAGGACACTTCTCCTGTGTGGGTGGTGGGCATGGGTGGTTTGCTGGAGAAGTTCCAGGAGGCACAAGGCACAGGTTTTTCATGATCAATTGGGGCTGTAAGGTAAACTGCATGCCCTACACAGACTGCTGGGCTGCCCGTGATCAACTTGCACTGCTGGTGCAACCAGGCTGATAGCAACAGTACATTGATGTGCTGATCCATGTGATTGCTGCAAGTGAAGGAGTGACAAACCGATTGCATTTCCATAATACACCTGGCCCTCCCGCACCTTCCCCCCCATTTCCCCCCTTTTAAAAACGGGGGGATGCAGGTTAGGGCTCCCTACCAAAAAATCAAAAAGTTTTTTCCAAAATTATTTTTTTTCTCCATAGAGGCCAACTCAGTCTCATCTTCAAAATTGGGGGAATGGGGGGGAGTAGGGTGCTGGTCTGGAGAAGGTTGAAGTCACACCCCATTCCCCCCTTTTAAAAACGGGGGGATGCAGGTTAGGGCTCCCTACCAAAAAATCAAAATGTTTTTTTTTCAAAACTAATTTTTTTCTCCATAGAGGGCAAATCAATCTCATCTTCAAAATGGGGGGAATGGGGGGGAAGTGGGGTGCTGTTCTGGAGAAGGTTGAAGTCTACACCTGGCCCTCCCGCACCTTGCCCCCCATTCAACCATTTAAAAACGGGATGACGCTCCAAAATGACAGCTTCAATATGATGTAGCAGGATCCTGCAATGCCAGGTGGCACCTGTGTTGCTCACATTGTGATGCTGTTGTGCTGCCCGCTGTGTTTGATACTTTTGCTGCAGAACCTCTACGATTATGGCGGCCCAGACTTCGTGCCATTCCTGCCACGCTGTCTGTCTGGTGCATGCCTGGGAGCAGTTGCAAACTTCACCAAGGCAGTCCTGACCTTCTTCCAACCTTCTAGTCCCAGCAGTTGGCTCACTGGCAGTTGATGATGTCTGGAGATCTGATGCTGCTGCTGCATCTGTCATGACTGCGTCAGCCCCAGCTGCGCCTGCTGCCTCTGTTCTAGGGGCTGGCTTGCTGGCACCTGTTGCTGGAGGTTCTGGTGTTGCTGCAGCCTGTATCTCTGCTGCTGCTGCTGCTGCTGCATCTGTCATGGCGTGTCCAGCCTCAGCAGGCACAACTTGCCCTACCCTCTCTGCTCCAAGGGCTAGCTCACTGGCATCTGATGATGTCTGGAAATCTGTTGTTGCAGCCTCTGCCACTGGTGCTTCATCTGTCATGACGTGGTCAGCCTCAGCTTGCACAGTGTGGCCCCCTGCTTCTTCTGTCCCAAAGGCTGGATCATTGGCAACTGGTGTGTCAGGAACTGGCGTTGCTGCAGCATGTGCCTCAGCTGGCTGTGCATCTGTCCTTGCTGAGGCTGGCTCTGCTCCCACTGCAGCCCCTGAGTTCAATTGAATTGGCGCATATGCAGGGTCTGTTGTGCTGAGCTGTTCACCACCACTACCACTGCCCTTATTGTTGGCCTGCTCACCCAGCTGTTGTTGCTCCTCGTTAGCTCCCTCTGCAATTTCTGCTGCTGATGCGGAGGCACTGATTTGGCCATCCTGCATTTGCAAGCAACACAATATGACACGAGGTGAGGAGCAGGCAGGAGAGCAGCAGGACAGCTCATCACTCGGTTAGAGGAGTCCAATGTGCAAGCGGCGTGGTGTGCAAATCACAAAACAAGGTGGCTCTGTTGCAGCATCCTCACAATATTGGTGGTGTATGGTCTGTGCAAGCCACATTTTCTGCGCAGAGCCAGGGTACATACTATGTACCCTGGGTCTGTTGCAGCATCCTCACAATATTTCTGGTACAGGGTCTGTGCAGCCACATCTTCTGCGCAGAGCCAGAGTACATACTATGTACCCTGGGTCTGTTGCAGCATCCTCACAATATTTCTGGTACAGGGTCTGTGCAGCCACATTTTCTGCGCAGATCCAGGGTACATACTATGTACCCTGGGTCTGAACAGACCTGCTGCAACATTGCAGCATCCTCACAATATTTCTGGTGCAGGGTCTGTGCAAGCCACATTTTCTGCGTATGACACCCCCCTTACCTACCTGCTCATCATCACCAGAAGCCATTGCCCCTGGGGATGGACTTGCTGCAGCAGCTGAGTCCAGGGAATCCAGCTTTTCAGCAGACCAGCCAACTTCTGGCCCATATCTTTTTGCACATGCTATGTCTTCCAGCTCCTTGCCTGTGCGGATGCAGGGTTCCTGTAATGGCAGCAGGCAGCAGCAGGCAGCAGCAGGCAGCAGCAGGCAGCAGCAGGCAGCAGCAGGCAGCACATTAATTAATCGCAGCTCTGAGTGTGTGTGGCGCAGGCTCTCATCTCACACTCATAGAACAATAACTTGCCCACACTACATGTTATGATTGGCATTGATGTCATGTGAGCACTGCATGTGGCAACAAATGCACCCCACCACTCCTTTACTTAGCAACTCACCGCCAATCTTGCCTCCAGCTCAATTTCCAGCTTGACTATATGGGCTGCATTTGTGAAGTGATGCTGGTTCAGCTTGCGGCTCTTGTGGATGATCAGGCAACCACTATTGATATCCCACTTTACCACTGTTGCACCCTGCCGGAAGCGCCTGTCAGCCGTTGCAATGGTCCTGAGCTGAACATCCCCCCACAGTTTGTCAGGTGATGTGAAGCCCTGCTCCATGAAGGATTCAGAGCCCTGCATAACCACGTCCAGCCAGCCTGCCCATAAACCCTTGCTGTAGATTGCTGACAGCTGGCCAATGCTTGTTGGCTTGTTGATGATGGTCCTGTCATTGTGTGCTGCGACCAGCGCATCGCACACGGCCAGCAGGCGCTCAGGATCCCTGTTCATGGCGTTGCCATTGTAGGGGCTACTGCCAAAATATGTTCCCTGATGTTTCATACACCACTGTTTGAACCCTTCAGGCCCAGCCTGGAAGCCCTCCTGTGTGTGCAAGTTGTTGTCATAGATGTGCCTGAAGGAAAGTGCTTTGTACAGCAGCACCTTGTCTGCACTACTGGTTTTGCGTAAATAGTTTGTACACTAGCTGTTTCCCGTGGCTACGCCACTCGCCAACTACATCGAAGACAGGTGCTTCTGCTCGCAAGTGTCGTGGTTGCATGTACAACACTGACAGGCAACCTGCTTCCAACTCACCAGCAACTTGTAGCTGCAGCTCACAGTATATGACACATGCCAGGACACAAATGTTGATTTCCTCAAGCACAGTGTTCCGGCGCCGAGTGTGAAGCTCAAACCCCAACGCCCTGGAACAGCTCATGGTACACAGCGTTCTTTGTGTACACCCCAGCTGCAATAGCCTCTGTTGCCGCACGGAATCCGGTTCCTGTTCGTTGTGGTGGTGGTTGCAGCAACCGCGGCAGCGATGGCCAGCAAGAGCACGCTGCACACTGCCCACCGCCTCATAAACAAAGGATGAGAATTCATCCTGACTTCAGACAACATTCCAGCCAGCCGTTTAGACGGTGTGCGCGGTGGTCACAGCAGCAGCAATGGCACCAGCATGAAATGAACGCCGTGCGCGGCATTTTGCTGCTTGACAGACATGATGAAGCGATTCGAAAACTTCGTGTGTGCCTCAGAGCCTGATAATGCGTGTTCTGATCTTTTCGAAGCTCGCCTGGGGTTCAACGGCCAGGTCCTAAGCCAGGCTTCTGACTGACTGACTGACTGACTGACTGACTGACGGACCGTATTTCTTTACTAGTGGTTACCCGTGGCTCCGCCACTCGCATCTGGCACGGAAGACAGGCATGGAGGTGCATTGTGTTGTTCAGGTGTGTTTCATAAGCAAAACGTGGCCAGCGGCTTGTTGCAGCATGTGACATTTGCAGCTACCGCAACCACTGCAGCTGCAGCATGATAGATTATAAATACATGCCAGAGCTCCAGGGCCGAGTTCCTCAAGCACACTGTTCCAGTGCCGGGTGTGAAGCTCAAACCCCGATGCCCTGGAACACCTCACGATACACAACATTCTTAGTGAACACACCAGCTGCAATAGCCGCAGTAGCTGCACGGAAGCCCCCAACCACCAACACCTTGAGGGCACTCCAGATGCCAACCCGCGAGAAGGCAACATACAACTGACCGTGCGAGAACACAGGGCGAGGCAGTTACACACCTGCTGCCTTGAGGGTCTGCCCCTGCGCCTTGTTGATTGTCATGGCATATGCAACGCGCACTGGAAACTGGCGCCTGCACATATCAAAAGGCATAGCCTGTGCATCAGAGGGCTGCAGGTTCAGGCGTGGCAGCCACACAACGGCTGCTGTTGGCGCCGGCTGCCACGCTGTGCATCTGCGTTCTGCTGCCGGTTTTGCCGCTGTTGTTGATCACGCTGTGCACGGGCAAACAAATTCTGCACCCAATTGCGGCGAGGGGCTGGGTTTGCTGCAGGAGCTGCGCCACTGGCACCAACAGCTGCCACAACGACAGCAGCAGCACCGAGTAACATGCCTGCATTGCCTGCAGCAGCACCTGCGAAGCGGCACAGCAAACACAGTGCAGGACATTTACTTGGTCTGCCCAATCCCACAGGGATGCTAACGCACGCACACAGCTGCTTCGACGGCTGTCTGCAGCACTCTGCATTGCCATGCTGCCTACTGCGCAGGCAACTGAAGCCTTATGCAATGCGGCGCCAAAGCCCACTGCACTACCCCACGATAGCCTACTGCGGTGCCAGATGCCTGCTCACCTGTGCTGGGGTGGTCTGAGGTGGTGTACACTGCAGTGCCAGATGCCTGCTCACCTGTGCTGGGGTGGTCTGAGGTGGTGTTGCCCTGAAACTGCTGCTCCAGTTGCTGCACAAACTGGTGCCGCAAGCGCTCTTGCTGTGATGCTGTTTCTGCGCGTGCCACTGGTGGCTGCTGTGGCGGCAGCTGCGGCTGCACGGGTGGCTGTGCTGGCAGCAAATACCGCACCGAGTACTGCAGCGGTACGTCATACTCCTGTTCCAACTGAGCAAGCACATGCTGCAAGTGCTGCTGAGATGTCACCCGCAGCACGCGAGCTGGAAGAAGGACTGGCCGGTGCGGGTGCGCCTGCTCTGGCACTGTCACCTCTGCCAAGAACTGCGCTGATGCGGTCGTGACTTGGGGCTGGACTGCTGCACCTGCCTGCTGGGCTGCTGGACGCGCTTGCTGGGCTGCTGCTGCCGCAGCAGCACGGGCTGCCGCCTGTTCCTGCAAGCACCGCTGCATAACCTGCAATGCATTCTGGTAGGCAGACTGCACAGGCTGCGGTGCAGTGAGCATGCTGGCAAGGAACTGTTGCTGCCGCTGCCGAACATTGGGTGGCAGCTGGCCCAATGGGTCCGTGGCAGCACCTGCAGGCAGGCAGGCAACATCATACATGAGTTGATGGAAGACATCAAGCTGAACATCAAACGTCCACAAATTGCTCTCATGGCAATTCCAACATGCCAGCATCGTTTGTTTTGCTTGCTGTGCTGCTGCTGCTGACGTACCTGATGTGTGAGCTGCTGCTGGCTGAGCTCCATCTGTTGCAGGAGGACTGGCGAGTGGAGCTCCAATTGCAGCGGGGGAAACTCCCACTGCAACATCAACAATTGGCAGCAAGAATGGAAGCGTTTAGCGCAGCACACCTTGCCTCACAGTGACGATCACTGCTCTGCAAAAGTTCGAGAACACTGTGAAGACATCAGTGCCCGCACAACATTCATCCCAGCAAATCTCACCTTCCTCGTGTCGATCATCGCGATCTGCTTGCCTCGCAGCGTGCTGCTGCCGCTGCAGAGACGCCCTGCTGTTGGGTGTGGTGATTGCTGCAGCCGTGGCAGTGATGGCCAGCAAGATCACGCTGATCACTGCCCACCACCTCAAGTACAACGTGTATGCATCATTCGAGCACCAAAGTCGTTCAGCGCTGTGCCTGGTGGTTACAACTGCGACGCATTGCAGGAACAGCGCTGATCGCAAGGTGCTGCATGTCACAGGTATGCGGTTGAAAAACCAAAGCGATTCGCGACGCTGCACTGCTTGTATCCACCGAGTTCCGCACACGCCCTGGGGTTCAAGGGCCAGGTCCTAAGCCAGGCTTCTGACGGCTCGTCCCAGATAGATAGATAGATAGATAGATTCTGCATGCTGCTGCTCTTTTGAAAGATGAGACAAAGAAGATAAGAAGGCTGCACTGCAATCCATGTTGGTTATAAATGTTTGTTTGCTCTTGCCTCACTGGGCTGGTGGCGCTCACACGAGTGAATTGCGTCTAGTGTCTGTCTGTTCGTGGATCACGAATGAGCCTGTACTACCTTCATATAATACACATAATGCATTTAAACTCTAATTCACTGCTTCTAACGCTGTGCTGAGAACATTCACACGCACCTCAACTTGCACCATCTGTGCCCACTACCGACAGCCAGCTCCCAGCCCGAATCAAAGCTTATTATCATAACGCACATATATTTAAATTAATGATCAATGCAATCGATTGCCCGATGGCAAGCACGTCCGTCTTTTAAGGGATTATGTCCGTCATCAGCGTATGTTCTGACAATCTGCTGATGCAAACGCACATACACGACTGATATAGCTTGTAGTTGGCGAATACTGTGAGAGCCAGCGTGGTGTCAGCTGCTAGGTGCACGTTGAAGCCCTTTCGGCCTTTTCGGTGTGGGAACAAACTGATAGAGCTGGGAAATTATTGCTTTTAATACAATTTTACCATAAACGTATCATGTCAGCTCTCAGGCCACAGCTTTCACCACACCCATATGGCACTGCTCTTGTCTAACTAGACATGCTAAACCACAGAGGAACCAACCCACTGCCAAGCCCTGTAGCATCAGTCATGGGTGAGTCACCAAGCACATTTGAATGTGCGGCACTACCCAGTATCGGCTTTCTGCCAAAGAGCCTTAACAACCTCTTCCAG